>WWET01000841.1:177208-189385 GCA_011038615.1 Limnodynastes dumerilii
AGGGATGTGTGTAAAAAGTTTGTGAAAAGTCTTGTTTGAGTACAAGGCGTTTCCCAGGTCACCCCAGGTGATTTAATCACATCCCTCAAGAATACTTGAGTGGATGCACTGTATTAGAAATTTGTGTGGCACACATGTGCTATTGAGAGATATACACTTAAATTCTAGATTTGTAAAGAAGAACTGCAGAGAAGGTGTTACAGATAGTTTGATGATTAGTCTGTAAATTAGAGTTGATATTGGAAGCTTCATCTATCTAATTTTGTTTACTCAGTTTACATTTGCCTCCCCCTGTAGTTTAACATGGTTTTGCTAAGGAGTTCATTGCTATCTGTTATTCCATGTACTCTGGATGCAGTGTATGTCCCAGAGTTGCAGAAGGGTCATTCCGTGCCAAATCACCACAAAAAAGTAACTATTCAACCCAGCCCGTCTCAGATTTTCATGAAATTTGGTAGGATGGTAAACGACGTATAGTAACTTTCATATGTAAAATTCTAGCCCTCAGTAATACACTGTGTTCATGCAACAGGGTTGCAAACGTCAAAAAGTGTAAAATTTATGCTTGCCAGGTCAACTAAAAGGAATCATAACTTTGTCATCTACCATCCTAACAAATTTCATAAAAATCTGAGATGGTCAGGTTGAAAGCTGTGATGATTTGGCATGGAATGACCAAGTAGAACTATTGCATTTTTTCTTATTTACCCACATTTATGTCATTTACGGGTTATATTTCCAAAAAGAAAATAGGAAGCTGTTTCCTATACCAATCAATCAGATTCTAGAATCTACTATATTATTAATAATTTGAATTTGATTGCTTGCTGTATGTTAATACACATATATCCATATGCCTTGGAGCTTTAAAATGAGCAATATCTATTCATGCTTATGATTTTTTTTTGCAGTGCCTCCAAATATTGCAGGCATCGGTGGCGCACAGAATATTATAGTACTGCAAAATAAGCAAATACGACTGGAATGTAATTCAGACGCACTACCAGCTCCAGACATTACGTGGCTAAAGGATGATAAGACGTTACTGGTATTTTTTTTAATTCCGATTGATGCTGTCTTACTGGTTGTTTCTGGATTTTTACTCAACCATAACCAGTTTCTTGCAAGATTATTATATTTAACTATTCATTAGTACAGTAATTTTTTTTTTTTTTTTTTTTTTAAATCCCCCCATTTGTTAAACCTTTTGCAAATGCATAAAAAGTGTGCCAGGTCCACCTAATGGGGGGAAGTTAAATGGGGCTTTAGACATCATTAAAGCACAACATAATGCGCAAAGCTAATTGTGGAAATTTTTTTAATTTATTTTTATACGCACATCATAGGGTTCAACAAGAAATAGTGCTTCTTCAGCTGTGTCTGATTAAGACTACCCGTCTCTGAGTAGACTTACATTGTAGGGTTCTATCTGATCTCCAATGTAACACTTAGTAAAATACAACATCAAAATCCTAAGTAAAATGAAGTTCATATAACAATCTGAAAATGCACAAGTTAATAGTCCTTCAATAAATATTTGTTATGGCTGGTGTGGTTATATCAAAATCTTTAATGAGCCTTGTGTCTTTGTTAAAGACAACTGGTTATCTGTCTTTCACAAGTCCCTGCTGATGCGTTTCGGGGATAATCCTCTTTCTCAAAGTGGTGACTTTTGTGTTTACATATTGTTATATTAACTTCATTTTACTTAGGATTTTGATGTAATATTTTTCTTTCTTTATTTACTTTTACCTTTATTTTTATATATAACACCTAGCGCTGCTATAGATTGATTTTCTGTTTCATTTTGTGTTTGCTTCTGCATAAACGTTCGCTAAATACGCACTGAGAAATTAGATAGGGCTATGGCACACGAAAGTCAACAAAATTCTATTTGTCCGAGGGGAATGTCATGGGCATGCACTTGCCACAATGCAGACTTTTGCTATTCTGTGCATTTTTGAAGCACCCTTAAGTCTGAATCTGGTCCATACTATCATGCGTGCTTATTCTGTGTAAAATGCATTTAATTATTTGTTTATATATATATTTTTAGCCTACCTTCAGAGTGCAAATTCTATCTGATGGCCGATTTTTGCATATTGACAATGCTGAGGTGACAGATACAGGGAAATATACCTGTATTGCTAGTAACATTGCTGGAAAATCCTCCAGAGAGTTTCAGCTGAATATTTATGGTAATTATTGTTATTATTGTCTTCACTATATCCTTTTACCACACACACTGACAGAATTTGTATGGATGACAGGCAGCAGCATTAACCACTGTGTCACTTTTTCCTATATACCATGCTGCAGTATAAATACTACTGATGCATAATTGATACATTTTGTTCTAGAATGGCCTCCACAATGCACTACACCAGTGATTCTCAGTACCAGTTGCCCACTATGGAATCATGTCAAGTACCATTTTGCATATCATGTAGACACATAACCACAACCCATACATATTTTGTTGGGTTGTTGTTTACATATTTTTGCAGTGATTTTTCTACATTTGCTATTTAGTCCCCAATATATTTTATTTATTGTGACTTTGGCCATTTGTGGTATTGTACTTCATAACAACCTTGCCCAGATGCCCTTAGTACCACCTGACAGTGGTTAAAGAACTACACCTCAAAAAGATACCTATAGATAAATTGTGTAGAGACGAGTGGCTGAGTTGGGAGGAGCAGTAAAACAAGGAGTAAATCTGCAACTGCACAAATATAAAATGTGCAAACAGAAAGATTTAAGAGTTTATGTTTTGTAACAGTGAAAACAAAGTAAATAATTGCACCCCTTACATTGCAACATGGTTTGTCCTAGGGTAGATTTGCACATTTGTGTAATTACTCCTTATTCAAGCAATAGTAGCTACAGAAAGTCTCCATATTACAATAAAAATATATTCTGCAGACACTATGGGACATATTTACTAAGCTGTGGGTTTGGAAAAGTGGAGATGTTGCCCATAGCAACCAATCAGATTGTAGCTCTCACTTTCCTATTCCATACTAGAGAATGTCATGTAGAATCTGATTGGTTGCTGTGGGCAACATCTCCACTTTTCCAAACCCGCAGCTTAGTAAATCTGCCGGTATATGGGGTATCTGTAATCTTCCGTCATTTTTCATTCTTCAATATAAATCTATCTGTTCAATGCCCTCTAATGCATACACATACCCTCCAATTTTTTATGGAAAAGCAGTACACCTGGGAGGCATCTGTAAAGAGGGCGTATCTTGTCCTGGGAAAGGGCGTGGCTTTAATCTGTTCTGTATCATAAGGTGTAAAATCACATTTTACACCTTATCATATGAGCTAAGACCTCACAGGAGAGGGTCTTGTCACTTTAACAGAGCTGTAGGAGTCTGTCCCCGCAGCTCTGCTAGAGTGATTAGATGCTGCAGAACTGGAAAGTGAGTATAAGGGTGAACAGAATCCGGTACTGTAAAAAAATGGTACTGTACATGCTAAATAGGTACAGTTGGAGGGTATGCATACTGTACATTGTCACACAAGGCGTATTTCAATATATTAATATAATGTTTTGTCAACAGTTCCTCCATCAATAAAAGAAGGGCCTAATTTAGTGACTACCTTGTATAACAAGTCAGCTAACTTGGAGTGTATTGCTACTGGTGTTCCTTCCCCACGCATATCCTGGAGAAAAGATGGCTCTATGATGCATGGAAATAGTGAAAGGTCAGGTTTAAAGCATCATTGTTTCAAATGCTGACAACAGTTGAGTTTGTCAGCTTATGTTAAGATCATGTTATTCATATCAATTTGGTGAAGCAAACAAAAAGATTGTGTAAAATTTCTTCTTTACCTGGCTTTTGTCCATCTTGTACAATTGTCCACTGCTTTTCTCATTGTCATGTATAGCATAAACCATAAAATATATAGGGTATGAAAGAAAGATAAAATAAACAGAGGGAAAATATTCAACAAAAGTTCAGATTCTAGACTGTTATGGCATTTTTATGTTTATATTTTAAGGTTATCTCAAGCTGGTAAGTCCTTTTAACAGGGCAATAACTAGGAGTGTGCGATAGGGATTTGACCAGGGTGCAAAACTTAAGGGGGGAACCAGTTAGTTAATAATGAATGTTAAATTGGTTTAAAATTCCAGAATACAGAACGTAATTTTTCCATTTGGCCTCAGGCACTAAAATTTCTAGCTATGGCTCTGGCTTTTAACACAGACTACAGTTAATCCTATACATTTTAGTTGTTATATTTCAGAGGCTGTCTCTTTTAGAATATGGACAGTGATCAATTTATATGTAGGGAGTATTTGTTGGTCAGTATAGGAATTTTACGATGTAAGATTGTAGAAAATAATTACAATTTTAAGAATTGTCTCCATATGAGCATGGAGTAGTTTTAAATGTATCATTAGGACAGTTGAAATAATGAAAACTATTGTACTTTATTTTAGGTATTCAATTTTGGAAAATGGTTCACTGTATTATCCATCAGCTGATATTACAGACTCTGGACAATATTTCTGTTTAGCAACTAACGCAGCTGGATCCAACCAGAGGCAAATTGAGCTTTTGGTTTTTGGTATGTGGAGTTTGATATATTTCATAAAAATGCTATAATTAACATGATACAAAACACTAATGAAAGGACCTAAAGGGGGCAATCTGTATAAACAACAGTAAACCTTTCTATCCTAAGGCGCTTGTGACAAAAAAAAATATTTACCATTTACAAAAGACAGTAAGGTGCATGGTTGTGGAAAGAATAGATATAAGTTTAGAAACCTGAGTATGTGCAGCACAGCTGAACACTTATGGAGCCATATGAATAAGAAATATTGGGTCTAAAAGTAAGAAATCCATAATGAATTCTGGTTATATTATTCTCAATACCTTTCTGTTTTGGGCTACACACTGGACCCTGAATTTGTATGCACTATATTTTCCTCCACATCTAACTTATATACAATGTAAATGTATACACAATACATCAACTGGATGAATTTATCTGCAAGTTAATGCATAGTCTGTTAAAGGGCTCTTTTTATGAGCTATATACTTTGGGCAACACCCTTTTCTGTGTATTCTCTTCCCTAAAGATGGGAGTCATGTTTCCCATACAGCGATGATAATTATTAATTTTACTACTTAATATTCATTACTATATATGATTGTTTTTCAGATCCACCTTTCATAAATCCTGGCCCAAGAAACATTACAACGATCATAAATCTCCAAACAATATTGACTTGTATTGTGACAGGTACCCCTAAACCAAAAGTGGAATGGAGAAAAAATAGCCATGTAGTCAATACAGAGCTAAATCAAAATATATACAGGTATGATTCTGAACACAAGAGCTTAAATGTAATGGGCATAGACAACAGGGAGCAAAAGGAAAAAAAAGTTTAAGGTCATTGATGACTAGATAATGCAGTTAATTATTATTGCACTACTTTTGTCCAATAAGTAGCTCACTAAAAGGAAATGACAAGTGTGGTACACTTACTAGAAATAATAACTAAGGACTGGATCCAAACCCCGCATGTACAGAAAGCCCTTATGTCTTTAAGTCCGCATAGGCGAGTAGCGTGAACTCCTCTGTCACTCCCCTCTGTTGTATTGATGTAAGGGCAAATACGCTGCCATAAGGCAGCCTTAACACTGACATGCAGTTCAGCTGTCTGTATGACTGCAGATCCGCAAATATGTCTTAAACCCTGCCCATACTGTATAATTTAAATGTTAATGCTGGATGGAGGGGAAGACCTGTCCTGTCGGAGGGATCTCCTATTGTACGGAGCTGAGTTTCATGAAGAGGGTAAGAACGGTATCATACGAAGATCTGGATCCAGCCCTATATCATGTTTAAATACACAATATGCCCTCATTTCAAATGTGAGCCTTAATCTCAAAATTGTAACTGTTCATGGTGAACTGCTAACCAAGTGACAGAATACTGTAATTTAGACCCTAGTATTTATACACCTTGTGGGGTTTATCCAGAGTTTGAGAGTAAGGGTAAAACAAGTGCGAGTGTAGACCTGAGCAAGACCATTTTGAGCTACAAGAAAGGCAAATGTAAACTATGCAAACAGTGGCCAGATCCAGACTTTAGTCCCTTTTACGTATACAAGCGTACCGGAGTGACTCACTACTAAGTATAATGCACTCCCCTGGGCACCCCCTCGCTGATTTACGTGTTCAAAACCCTTCCTTAACTTTTCCTTACGTATCGCCTTGTCGTACGTAAATGCATAAACCCAGGCCATACTGTACCATTTAAATGCCTTCCTCTGCCCACAATGCACATATTTGGCTTGTGTAGGGATGTCACACCCTATTGTACGCAGCTACGTGCGATTGAGTCAGCACGAGTAACATCTGCCGCGTGCATGCGCAGTGTGTTCCCACAGCCAAATTTACACATGCCGTATGCGTAAATTGGCTTTCATTATTAAGTGTAGATCAGACCCACAGTGCTTAAACCCATAGGCCCAGATCCTGAGTTACACACATGTGCGTTTGTATGTACGTATTTACGCAAGCGCCGTAAATTGAGTTTTTACGTGCGTGAGTTCCAAACTTCATTGCGTTTTCAGCAACGCCACTCACACATCTCGTACTTACAGTTACGTCCATATTCATCAGTATTTACTTACGAATGTACGTTTGCGTACTTTCCAGCCCCTTAAATGGGGATCTCATGTGCGTAAAAACACATAGGTACTATAGATCCACATAGTGTTTTCTAAATTGACAACAAAAATACCCCAATTTATAAGCACATAAAATTTTTACAATATCTCTTGTTATGTTTGTAATTAAAATGTATGTATTGTCAAATAAAGACTCACATTGATAATCTTGTATGTGTGATAGTTATATGAACCTAATACCTTTTTATTATATTAAGAATCATAAATCTTTACTATTATTTGCTCATTATACTTCAAAAATAAATAAATAAAATATGTTTTCATTAAAGAAAGTATTATGTTGTGCTTGCAAAAATAACCTCATTTTTTTTTAGATCAACGTTTTACACATGGTGAAATTTATTTTAAAATTTAAATTGCAGTAAAACATAACTAACATAACACTAAAGCAAAACATGAACGTGTCTTACATTAAAAATACTAACCTATAAATTAAAGCAAGTTCCAAAGTAAAGAAACCACATGCACAAATATAATATGTTAGGAAAACAACAAACACACAACTAACAAGGCCAGGGTTGCTATTTAAGGAGTTTTGCTAAATAATTGGTAGAAATCAATAGCAGGTGTTGCAACAGGTGAATTAGTCACTTCAGTTTTTTTAAACAAAGACAGCAAATGTTTAACAGATGCACGTAGTTACGCATATGCACGTAGCAAATGTCCTTTAGTGCTTAAGACCACAAAACACTACCTTAAAATTTCCAAGCGTAAATACTGTTTATGAAGTCACCATGTAATTGTGGATCTATCGTCATTACGTGTTCATGCCCACACAATTCATTTACATTTCAAGCAACATCTAACAACTACAATGTGTCCGCCCCATTAATTACATCATTGTAATATGCATATGCTTACATATGGATCGCTTGTTAGTAGTTACGAAGGCTGGAAAAACTTCTCGCGCATGGGCAGTTAATTAAAATAGCATAATTACGCGATCGTACGGGCATAAATACGCAAACGTTCTTAGGTCTGGATCCGGCCCATGATTCCTAAAAAAGATTGTCAAAAACTATTACATTTTTAATGGTGGATTGCTTTCTTGGCTGAGTTCAAAATTGTTAAAACAATAGTGTAAATATTCGGTTTGTTTGTTGGTTAATTTATCTTTTTTTTTTTTGTTTATTTGGTCAGCTTATTGAATTATTTGTACATTTGAATTACTTTTAACTGTTTTGTCAGACTTCTGTCGTCGGGATCACTCTTGATTATCTCTCCAACCATAGATGACACAGGAACTTATGTGTGTTCTGCTTCAAACAATGTTGGTCATGAAGAAACTGAGTTTTATCTATCAGTACTAGGTAAAAAAAAAATTAGAAACCTGCGTTAATAGTGACATAAATGTGTTGTATATTTCTTAATACTTTTTAAAGCCCATTAGGCTGGTTTAACCTTAAAATTAAATTACTGGTGGCCCACTTTGGCTTTGCACCCTGGGCAACCGCCCCTATTGCACAACCCTAGTTTCGGCCCTGTATTGGTTACTACCTAGGTTCAGATACTATAAATTTAGTTTTAGATAGCAATAAGGAAAATACTTATAATTAGTCCTTAAAAAAACATGTTATATAATATATAACTATAAATTAATGTATTACTGGAAATATGCAATCATAATGCTTATGTATTTTGTTTTATCTTTAGTACCACCTTCCATTGCTGATGAAATGTCCAATATCTTTGTGAATAGATTGTCATCTGCTATTATTCCCTGTACGACATATGGGGTTCCGCCACCAACCATCCATTGGTTGAAGGATGGAATTCATCTCCCAGCTAAAGGATATGGCTACAAGACTTTGGAATCTGGTAAATTTATTTGCAGACTTCTCACAAATTTTAGTGTTTAAAAAACATAATTTTTCTGAATGTTTGCCTATTGGATATTTATGATATCCAGTGGTAGTCCTTGGCCAGAATATTGCCTTTTATAAGTAGAGAAAGCTAAAAAATAATTTTCGGCTGTCTCAATATCGAATAGGCAGTCTTTGCGTTTTTTTTTTAATGGGGGAGTATACTCGTCCATTCATTTTAAGAAGCACCATCCACCGGACCCAAAGCACCTGCCGTCTGCTGCAGACTTTTAGGGTTAGGGGGAGAGTTAGGGTTAGGCTCTGGGGAAGGGATGGTTAGGGTTAGTATCAATCTGCGGGAGGGGAGTCTTAGGGTTAGGCTACAGGGAAGGAAATCTTAGAGTTAGAAGGGAGGGTTTGGGTCCGGCTGTGGTGAAGGGAGGGTTAGGCTTAAGGTAATGAAATAGGAGGGTAAGAGTAAGGATTAGTGAAAGGGTTGGAGTTAGATTACATACTTAACATTCGGAGCACTGTGTTTGGTGCTCCAGGGATCGATTACTTTGCCTCTTCTGGGCAGAAGAAATCGATTTCTCAGCCAGTTCGGAACTGGCTGGGAGAGAACGGCCCTTTTGAAATAGGGCCAATCTCAGCGCCGTCCCACACCCATAATATCAAATTGTACATGGCTCCGAGGCAGACAACATCTGGACTTGAAAGAGGGTACTGTGCTTTTGTGGACAGTAAATCCACTGGAGAATGTTTTCTAGCCAAAAAAAGACTATTTTGAACACCAACTTTATTTGACTTTTGGGGAATATTATGTAAAATTACATAAAAAAAACTAATTTTATAAAACTTTTATATTTTTAGAAAGACCTCTTTAATTGACTTTCAATTTGTACAAGTGACATATTTATGTAGTTCAGTTTTAACATGGTTTTGCCAAAGCATCATTTTCCACCTGTTTTTCATTTATTCTCAAACATTGGATTTGTCCTATTTGCTGAGGTACAGAGGAACCTCATATCGTGAAAAAGTAATTTTAACTTAAATATGTTTACGAAAACTAATATATATTTCTCTGCTGCTTATATACTGTTTTAGTAAATTTACATATACCATACCCATTTACCAAATGTACTAAATTTAGTCAAATATCTGTTAATACTAAATTTTCTGTACATTTAAGAACTATTTCAACAATTAGCTAGAATTTTAAGATTAATTCCTTTAACTGGATTTCTAGGAAGCATTGAAATACCACACACTGAATTAAGTCATGCTGGACGATATACCTGCAAGGCAATAAATGAAGGTGGTTCTGCACATATTCACATAAACCTGCATGTACAAGGTGAGTTAATTAATCATGGGTACTAATCATTGATTTCAACAAAATCTTAAAATATATGCTATTGTACTAATTTCTGAACAATGGGATTGTGAGTACTGTTCTTGGGCAAAGCTGTATGTATTTCTGCTAATACTACACAAGTCATCTGTAAATATTCTTAATGCAAATGAAAATATTCAGAACCACAATGTAGTAGGCATACAAGCATGCATTATTTAAATGTAGTAGGCATACAAGCATGCATTATCCACAATGTAGTAGGCATATAAGCATGCAGTATCCACAATGTAGTAGGCATACAAGCATGCAGTATCCACAATGTAGTAGGCACACAAGCATGCAGTATCCACAGTGTAGTAGGCATACAAGCATGCAATATCCACAATGTAGTAGGCATACAAGCATGCAGTATCCACAATGTAGTAGGCATACAAGCATGAGTAGGCATACAAGCATGCAGTATCCACAATGTAGTAGGCATACAAGCATGCAGTAGCCACAATGTAGTAGGCATACAAGCATGCAGTATCCACAATGTAGTAGGCATACAAGCATGCAGTATAGGGAGTTTTAAAGCATGTAGTATGTAAACATTGTGTGTTATCACTTACAGTGCTCACTACTGACACCACAGTCTGTGTGAGAGTCAATGGGCCTGATCCAGACTTAAGGTAATTTTACATACACAAGCGTGCCCGAGTTACACACCACCAAGTATAATGGACTCCCCCGGCACTCCCCTCAGATGCACGTAACTTAGCTGACTTATGTTTTCAGAATCCTACCTTAACTTTTGCTTGCATATCCCTGGTCTTACATAATGCCCTGTTGTATGTAAGTACCTAACTCCGCCCATACTGTACAATTTAAATGCCTCCCTCAACCCACAATGCGTATAATCGCTTTGTGTAGGGATGTCATGTCCTATCGTATGGAGTTACAAACAAGTTATGTATGATCAGAGTTAGGATGCATAACATCTGCCATGTGCAAGTGCAATGCGTTCTTACAGCCAGATTTACGTATGCAGAATGTGTAAATTAGCTGTCTTTATTAAGTCTGGATCAGGCCAAATGTCTGCATGGAAACTTGCTCAATTTGGGTTGCATTGCTAATCAGCCATACACAAGCCTAAGATTACCACATGGAATGACAAATGTCAGGTGCAGTGGTATAAAGCACATCATTATTAAACCATGGAGCAGTGAAATGTTTACCTTGAATGACAAATTAAACTTCTTCAGTTTTCAGTATGACATATAAGACTGTGGTTGTCAGCAGCCAGTAGAATTTTTCCTGTTCAAATACTGGAAATATTATGTTATTACTGTAAGTTATGGGGACAGAAATAATACATTTGGATAGTTTTCATAGCTGACCATATTTGAAATAATAGTAATAATAATAATAATGGTCCGGATCCAGAACTACGCCCGTCTTCCATAGACGGACGTAATTCAATGAACAATATAGCTACTGCGCATGCGTAGTAGCTATTGTACGTAATCTGCGTATCGTTTCGATAGGTAAATTGCGTATATGCGGTTTATTAGACCGCATATACGCAATATACGTATTGAAACGATACGCAGATTACGTACAATAGCTACTACGCATGCGCAGTAGCTATTGTTCATTGAATTATGTCCGTTTATGGAAGACGGACGTAGTTCTGGATCTACCCCAATATTCCTAAGAATAAGGAATTACTAATAACTATTAGTGATTGCATTATCAGCCTGATTTTTAGTTTACACATTAGTGTAAAGCACTTTTTTGAGACAAAGGTTTTAAATCTTTTAAGTATTACAGATAATACTTGTGTTTTTTCACCAATGCACTTAGAGGTTCCAGTAATACATGGCCAGGTTGATTACATGGAAGCAAATTTGAACCATTCTATTACGCTTTCATGTGAAGCTTTGGGCACTCCATCGCCTACTATAACATGGCAAAAAGAAGGTGTTGGTGTCAAAACAGGTACGAAGCTTATGTGTCTGTGAATTGCATGCAAATCTGCTTATTTTGTTTCAATGAGAGTTACATCTTGTTATTTTTGTAGGAATTCATTATACAATACTTTCCAATGGTAGCCTTAAAATTAATATGGTCACCCAAGAAGATGTTGGGACTTACACTTGCATTGCCCAAAATCAAATCTTGCTTGCTCTGGGAAGAATCAAACTAAAGGTTTATGGTAAGTTATTATGAAAACATATTATAATGTAGTGGATTTGGCAGCAAATTAAATTTGATGTTCCCAATAGTCAAATCTTCTGTACATTATTGTCACTTCACTTATC
>WWET01000841.1:265557-297075 GCA_011038615.1 Limnodynastes dumerilii
GCTGTGCTGATAGAACTACAAGGCTAAGCATTGCTTAGCCTTGTAGTAATATCAGCGTCAGCATGGTAAGGCTTCTAACCATGCTGCGCTGTGTGTAGTTTGTGTAAAAAAAAAAAAAATACAGTCAGCAACACACAAACATTAACCCCTTACACTAAGTAGGCATGTAAAAAAAAAATATTCCCTAACTAACAATGTTCCCTAATGTGTGCACTTACCTCCGATGGTCATCTCTCCTATTCTAAGGGTATGGATGCAGTGTGTGTTTAAAATAATAAAAGTTTTGGGCACTCACCGTTTGCTGACATCTCTCTGGGGAAGCGCTGCTGGATTTGATGAATCTTCTGCACTCGATTGGAGTCTGGGTTCCCGTTGATTGAAGTCACTGGTCCGGTTCTCTGGGCTCTTCTCCACTTGACACGACGTAGACACCTCCTATTCTTGTGCGGTGCTGCTCCTAATGACCATTTGGTCGCTAGGGGGCAGTGTTTTATATAAGAGACGACTTCAGTTACAGTGGTGCTCTAGTGTTTATGACGTCATCTCTTATATAAAACACTGCCCCCCTAGCGACCAAATGGTCATTAGGAGCAGCATTGCAGAAGAATAGGAGGTGTCCCTGTCATGTCAAGTGGAGAAGAGCCCAGAGAACCGGACCAGTGACTTCAATCAACGGGAACCCAGACTCCAATCAAGTGCAGAAGATTCAGCACATCCAGCACAACTTCCCCAGAGAGATGCCAGTAAACGGTGAGGGCCCAAAACTTTAATTCTTTTTAAACAACACCCACTGCATCCATACCCTTAGAATAGGAGAAGATGACCATCAGAGGTAAGTGCACACATTAGGGAACATAATTAGTTAGGGAATATTTATTTTTTACATGCATACTTACTGTAATGTGTTAATGTATGTTTGTTGCTTACTGTATTTTTTTTTTTACACACACTACACACAGCATGGCATGATTAGAAGCCTTACCATGCTGATGCTGATATTACTACAAGGCTAAGCAATGCTTAGCCTTGTAGTTCTATCAGCACAGCATGGCTAAGGCTTCCAGCCACGCAGCACTTGCTTTTTTCACACACAAAACCAAATGTCAAGTATATTGACATGTGTTTTTGATTGTCAGGGATGGGAGATCACAGTAAAATTGCACCTCTCTGGTTGCAATGTTTTTTTTTTGTGATTTCATGTCTCACTAAAGGCGATTTCTTCAAATTACCTTTAGTGAATACAACAATTTTTTTTTCTATGTTTTGAATGGCAAACATCTGGACGATTTCTGTCCAGCGATGTTTGCCATGGCGATTTTTTTAAACACATAAATCACGCGATGTGACCCTTTGTGAATACTGCAATGTGAGTTTAGAGGGTCAAATCACGCGATTTATGGCGATTTTTAACAAATCGTTTTTTGTAAATGAGGCCCCTAGAATCAACTCTAGACCTTTTACCTGCTTAATTGATGATGAAATAACGAGGGAATAGCCCACACCTGTCCATGAAATAGCTTTTGAGTCGATTGTACCATTACTTTTGGTCCCTTGAAAAGTGGGAGGCACATATAGAAACCGTTGTAATTCCTACACCGTTCACCTGATTTGGATGTAAATACCCTCAAATTAAAGCTGAAAGTCTGCAGTTAAAGCACATCTTGTTTGTTTCATTTCAAATCCATTGTAGTGGTGTATAGAGCCCAAAATATTTGAATTGTGTCGATGTCCCAATAGACCCTTATACACTGGTGTACAGACTGGAACCATTGCACACAGATATGCAGACAGAACCTTTCACACTGACTGATATAAATGACAGGGTAAGGACCCAGAGGTTGTGTACAGTATAATTAAATACCACAGAGGTGGTACAGATAACAAACAGAGCCCTGAGGCAGACAACCTGATCCACAGGTAGATGACAACACCTGGGTGGACAACAGGTCCCAGGAATGTAAGGAAAGTGGGATATGCTGATAGATGAAACACAGCATACCGCTATACAGAGTAGCAGAGTCTGATGAGCTGACTCACACTCCCGGGGTACAAACTGAGAGATGGAACACACAGTGGTGCCAAAGGTAGACTCACGGAGAGGAGTCAAAAGGGGAGATGGTGAACACAGGGTCCTGATTCACACTTAAGAAGCTATGGCTATGGCTATGGGTGCTGTGAAATAAGAAATGAGCTACCACGCATGCATAGTAGCTCATTTATGCAATCTATGTACCATTTAGGTACGTAGATTAACTATGTGTGGTCTTTAAAGACCGCACGTAGACGCTTAGGCAGGAGGAGTCATGCCAAGGCAGCCTCGGGTTGGAGATGGGTGGGGGAAGAGATGTAGATTAGCCGGGGAGTGGGGGAGAGCCATTCTCCGTGCATAGTTTCCTTCTCAAGAAGCTAATTACGCACAGTAAGATAAGGTAGCACTATGGTACTATTAAGTGCCATTAGGTATCTAAAAAGGGGGGGGCAGGTTCAGGGAAGGACAGGTGAGTTAGGTGCAGATCTGTCCGCATTTAACTCACTTTTAACTGTGAATCCAGCCCAAAGTGACAACAACAATCAGATGGATTTCGGCAGGTGGACTCCAGTACACTGGGAGATGGTAAACATAGCGTACATACACAGGAGAGGAGCAGATGGAATTGCTCACCTGGCAGGTACGGACAGTGTGAGATGACATGCACACACACCACTCAGAAGGGGAATGAGCAGCACCTAACCAGGCCGAAGCCGCCAGCATGAGCAGCCAGCTACTCACGCCATGCAATTCAAACAGCTACTGGGGCAGACAACAGAGACAAAGGGCCAGATCCAGAGCTACGCTGGGCCGCTGATGGTAATTATGGCCAGCGTAGCTCTGGTGCAACTCTTGACCCTGCCCCTGTTGCCGGCGTAATTACACACTGTTATGCTGGCTGAAGTTAAGGTAGCCTTCAGCTGGAATAACAATGGGTAATTACGCTGGCCACAGGATCGTAAGTGCCTAACCCAGCCATCCCTTCCTAATTTCGCTCCCTCCCCCTGTCTACCTTCCGTAACTACAACGAAGTTACAGTGCAGCACACCCCTTCGTCCATAACTACGTTGTTACACCTGGCAACATCTGCCTGGCGCATGCACAGAATGGCAAATATGCCGTTCTTACGCATACGGCTGCCATAACTATGGCGACGGCTGGAGCCCTGGATATGGCCCAAAGAGAGCACAAGGAAGGCAAGGGGTAACACCACGAATAACCAAAGGAAGCAAGATACACAACAAGATCCAAGGCAAGAACACAAGAAGAACGCAATCAGAATGGCAGGGAACCAGATGCTATAACCGACAATCTGACTTCCCGGCAGAAGGCTATTAAAGGTCCGCTCCTCCAATTAGCTGCAGTGATCAGGCACAACTCCAATCGATTACCCCGCAGCTGAGGGGAACCAGGCACATAGAACCCAGACAAGGAAAATTCACACGCTGCATTCTTTACTTCTGCAGTGTGCAACAACCACAATATTAGTCTTTTCTTTTTTTTTTATGATTTTGGATCATTTCTGCAATTATCTGCCTAATATTCTGTACCGAGTGCCTGCCTTTTGGAAAACCCTTTTGTGCGGGATGAAATAAATTTGGAAGGATGGTTTGAAGTCTAAGTGCAAGTCATTTAGTACATTTTTAAAAATCCTGATTTAATAAGGAATCTTGGCGATAGGACTGAAATAGTTAAGGATTTTTGCCCGGCTTTATCCGTGCTCTAATAAAATCTCTGTGGTGTGGAGTTAGGTGAGGCTGTAAAAGTTTGTAATATTCTGCAGAAAGACCATCGGGTCCTGTGGATTTATGATGGAAATAAATTTTTGCACTTCTTGTTCCTTAATGGGGGCCTACAACTTGTTAGTTTTTTATAATTAAAAATAACACCATTCCCCATATTAAATAAATAAATTACATATATTAAACATAGTTGTCAATCCCTGGTTAGAAAATTTTCTTTTTCAAATAGGGACATCCGAAAGTTCCTTTTTGAATCCCTATTTCGAATAGTCCCCACTTTAGAATTTTGTTTTTAGAATGGGTGAGTATTCGGAAATACCGCCGCCGCCAATATCCCGCCGCTGCTGCTACCGCTGGACCACAGAGTAAGGTGAGTAACCTCTCCAGGGTGCGGGGAAGGAAGGGTTAGGGTCAGGCTGCCAGGATGGGAGGGTAAGGGTCAGGCTGCCAGGAAGGGAGGGTTAGGGTTAGGGTAATGAGAGGGGAGGGTTATTGTTAGAATTAGGGAAAGGAGTGGGGGGACTATTTCTCCTTACATTTCGGAGCACCGAAAGCTTAGTGCTCCGTGGATCGATTGCTATACCTCATCGAGGCATATGCAATCGAAATCCCAGCCAGTTTCGAACTGGCTGGGAGGAAATGGCCCTATCAAAATAGGGCCGTTCTAAGTGGAGACACACACCCATTAAGCATAGTATAGACACTTCTCCCCACTATAACATTTGACTTTCTGCTTTTAGGAAATATTGTGAAAAATTGAACATAATTAGAGGGTTTTCTGCTCAAACAAAAAAGGGAAATATTCAAGAGGAAAATAAACTTTACATCTGTATACTTAGTTACATTTATCTTTTTTAGGAAACTTTGAGGAAAGGGGTTCTCAGACTTATATATTAGGGATGAATACAACAATAATTTGTAATAAGAGGTGCAAGACAAAAAAAATTATAATAACTCTTAGAATAGTCTCCCAAAAGCTTACAATGGGATATCCCTACTTTGTCACCTCCACCCTTCCTTCCCCAGCCATTTAAAAAAAAACCCCACATATTTTGGGACTTTGATTATAGAGGTTTTAGATTTATGCAAGTTCTGTGTATTTTGAATTTTCTATTCGTATGTTGCTTGTAGTTGTCTGTGTTCAAACCCCTTTCTGCATAGGAACGGTCCCTTTCCAGACGTACAAATTTCTCTTATGGTATCACTGGACTTACCTTGAAATTAGACACTTTCAGACCCCTTGGCAGAGAAATTCACATGAAGTTGTGTAATATAAAGAATCTGCCCGCACATATTACTGTATATCACTTTTGAATATTTTACTAAGGTGCACATTACCCAAATATTGGCAAAAAGAGCTTATGAACTCTCTTAAAAACTGACTAATTAGTACCTAGTATTGTGAATATAATGGAACACCTAAGTAATGCAAATAAAGAACACTTAATAACGGCAGCCCAATTCTGCGCACAAGATGTGGAATTCAGCTGTCAGGCTGGTAATCCGCCAGTGCATGTCAGATGTTCTGTGATGGATCTCCATATGGAACTTACGTATGTGTGGAGATCTGTCCAACAGGGCGGTGCATTCGTCCGGCCTCCCTAAATTTCATAAGGTGGGTGAGGGGAGCATTTACATTTTACTGCTGGGGTGGGATTAATGGCTCATGCATGGATCGGTCATAGGGAGTGCTGATCCACACGTGTGACTTAAGGCTGCTTATGGCAATGTAAATTACTTAAAGGGTCTATGAAGCAGGCATCGGTTATTAGACTTTGTTTCTAACATGGGTAGTTCCTCTATGTGATGTTTAAAGTCTGGTTAATCAATGGCTCAGCGGCAGGAATGTAGGAAAGATAAAAGAAATGGAGAAGAAGAAAGGGAGAGAGAAAAAAAAACACAATAGTGTAACACTGTGGCAGGTAGAATGTAGAATAATAAATGTATGCACTCACAAGTCTCTTACTGGAAGATAGTGTGGCACTGGTCCTCGGGGAAATTACTTCCAATGTAGAGACCTCTGTTTGTTGTTTAATAGGACGGAGACTCCCCGTTGCTGTCTGGCACCCAATGGAGCAGGATTCTGCTGTCCGTCTGGTTCTTCGTACAATCGTGCTGTCCTCCCTTAACTTGAGTTGCAGAATGGAGTATGGGTTCTTAAGATGCGTGGGCCGGTTCTTGGTCCTGCTGCCGGGAGTTCTCTCATTCAATTCCTCTGCTTTCACTTCATATCTGTTGCCTTCCTGCTGTTGCCACAGCTTAGCTAACTCCTGTGGGCTGAAGTGGCAGACACCCTGCCCTACATACTGTAAAAAATATGCCCCATAGAAAAAATAAACAATGTTGGCTGAAAATGTTAATAATTATTACTGTTCTGCTGGTTAAGGTGTTACAAATATTAATAAATAATCATTATAGTCACAATTCAGATATCTTCAATGTTGATAGGTGCCATCAGTGCTCCAGTCCATCTGCTCCTGCAGGCTGGATACCGCAAAATGCTTCTTCTTCATCTCTGTCCCTCTGGCTAATGATTCCTGTCATTAATAGTCCCCTATTTATACCCTCTGAAATTGCTGCTGTGGTATTGTGATGTTTTCAAATATTTAATATATAAGGTAATAAAAATTATTTTTTTTAATTATTATTTTGTATCAATTTTGTGTTCACATTGGATCGGATCCAGATTTAATAATTGCGGTGTGTGGAAAACGGCCCCAATATTTCAACACTTACATTGGGGTAGATCCAGAACTCCGTACGTGCGTGTATTTACGAAAGCTGCTAGCGTAGAAGCGCCCATTAGTTCATACTGCACATGCGCGCGGCAGATGTTACGCCATGTAACTTAGAGCGTAAGGGCCTTCATTGTAACAGCATCGTAACTACGTTCAAAGGGGCGTGCCAGTTATACGACAACCGTAATTACGCTACGGACGCGGGGTGAGGCATTTAAATCATACGTAGGTGCTTAGGTGCGTAAGTACGTTCAGCCATCACGGCCGTCAGGAGTTACGCTTGGAAAAGTTAAGGTAGGGTTTGGAAAGTGTAACACGGTTAACTACATCCGACCGAGGGGAGTGACAAGGAGAGTGCATAGTAAATACGCTAGCATAAATACGCTACGCTGGGAAATGTATTTACAACATAGTTCTGGATCTGGCCCATTATGCATAACAGTGAACAATCCTTGGACTTGCTTTGTCTGCAGAATGTTGCATGTTTGCTTTTGAATCGCTCTTAAACTGTTCACATAAAGACCACATATACGCAATCTACATAAAGAAACGATACGTAGATTATATAAATTTGTTACTACGCATGCGTAGTAGCTACTATCATGAAATTAAGGACATATGTGGAAAACGTACATGGTTGTAAATCCGGGCCACTATGGCTAAAGACTAGGGGCGGAAGTAGACACAGCAAGGGTGCTGGCAGACATCTGGATTGGTAGAAGAAGCACACGTGAACACACAACTTTATGCTTTCCTCTGTTATGTGAGCCCTCTACATCAATCCCTCCCCTCCGACAGGGGACAGAACTAGCTGTTAGTCAGCTAGAATCTGATTGATTGCTATGGGCAACATCTCCATTCCAGCAGCTTAGTAAATTTGGCCCTAAGTGTTGATCAATGTCTATAAAGAACCTGCTAGTCGTATCATCCATGGGAGCCAGCTAAACAGCTGCCAAAGGCACCATAGCCATTGTAGTTATGCCACTGTGAATGTCATCTAAAGATGTCTTACAAAAAACGTATAACAATAAAGCGCCAAATAGATTAATTAAGCATTAAAAAATTGAATATTAAAAAAGTAATATAGTATAGTAAACTTTGAAAGCGATATATACACAATTATATTTTATTAAAACACACAATAAATAAAAAAATAATCGCAAAAGTGGATGGTCATGTGTTAAAACTAATATGCACTTGTCCAAAAAGTCCAAAAAGTATACAAAATAAAACTGATGGTGTTAATAAATGAAAACAGAGCTCTGTTTTAAAAATGTCTAATGCCGGCAAAGAGGTTTAATGTGAAAAGTATCGAATGATGAATGAGATGGATATGAAAATATAATAATTTTTTCCTTATTCATCATTTATTTCTAAAAGCAGCCATTCAGACTGGGGACTCGCAATGATTTAAGAGACTAGTGCAAATTAGTTCTAGCACAATAACCACCCACTTTGTAATTATTTTATTGTGTGTTTTAATAAAATATAATTGTGTATATATTGTTTTCAAGGAATTTACTATGCTATATTACTTTTTTAAAATACAAATTTTTTATGCTTAATTAATTCTATTTGATGCTGTATCCTTATGCTTTTTTTTGTTTTGCTCTTTAATGTTGACAAGCCCCAGACTTGTCTTAAGGTTAGCTGCCTTAGGGCGCAATTAGGCGCTAGGGGGATTCTATTCTGTTTTTTGTTGTTATATCTAAAGATGTCTTAGCCTTTGTCCCGTAACTCTATGTTATCTTTATTTGTAACTCAAGTCAAAATAGTATGCAGATATTACAATGTAAAGCACGTTCCTATTAATATATTAGGCTGTCATTTTTTGTAGATAATATGTTATGAAGAGATATTTGATTTGTTTCATTAAAAAAATTGAAGAAAATACTTGTAATTACAAATATGTTTATCATATTTATCATTATCTCTACTAAATATGAAAATATATGTAATCTAATGTCCTCATTTTTTTTACTATTCAGTGGTCTGGAAATTGAATCTTTTGCTTTAGAAATCCTTTTTTTCTAGTCAGTTTAATGTGATTCACAATATTGCTCAACTCTAGTTTCTGCTGCAATTTCCAGCAGTTGTGGAAAGTTAACTTTCATTAAGTGACTGGTCAACACCCACTTTCCACATATTTTTTTTTTCACTGACTGGTCTGACAAAGATATATTTCCAGCACTATATAAGCCTTGAAATCCATCCCACAGCCAAATTTCCTGCACATCTCCCAAACAAGGTGAGTGGAAATGCTTCATATATCTACCTTATTCCCTCGCATGTCTCTAAGCATGTGCTATACCAGCTTATGTTATAGCCAGACATGAGTCAGAATTAATGTGCGTGGTATGTAAGTACATACCTTACTTGTATACTATGTTATTTCTATACTACAGACATTAGCAGTATAAATTAACATTGATCAAGACATGCCAGGCATCAGGTCAGATAATGGTTGCTTTGCACTGGAGCCTTTCCTATAACTTAATCCATTGTATGTCTAGATGTTATGTATGTCTTTAGTTGTAGTGTATAGTACAATCTATAGTATTATGAAACTATACAAAGGAGACGTCTGAACTATTAAATATATAAATATATATATTTTCTTTAATTCATTAATTCATTCATTTATTCATTTGTTCATTCCTTCATTCAGGCAATAATTTTTTTTTTAATTGCTCTATTACTTCTTTTGTCTGTCTACAGGTTTAATACCCAAGTGACCTTTACAAAGGAAATTAAGATGTACAACACTCCTCTTGTCCTCTTCCTAATTACCTGCTTCTCTGCTGTGTCTGCTCAAAGTAAGAGAATTCTTATCAACAGCTACAATATTATTTAAATTCTTTGGTAAATAAGTAAAATCTACAAAATGTAATCTACCTCATTTTTGTTTGATAAAGATGGCTTAGATTTATCGTATCATCATGATATTATTTATGAGGACAATGCATCTCATTCATATTTTGGACCCACAAGATTCTGTTCCTCTAGACTTCTTGCTTCTAGCCGGAAATACGTTATTATAATTATAGCATGTCACACAAAGATACAATTACTGTGCTGTATTGTACTATGTACTATGTAGAACTCATTCTGGTTACAGCTGTGTGCAAGTCTATCTATATAAGTTTATGCAATGCGTGAAAATGGAAAGTTAACGTATGATGCATAGACAGTCCTAGCAGATTTCGGTATACTGAAATTCTAAAATGTAATACTTATTATTTGTCTAATTTAATGAAAAGTAAAACATACATATAATAAAACAAATGAAAAAGAACTTTATGGGCTAGATCCAGACTTAAGAAGTGGCTTGAAATTAAGACAGTAAAGTTACTCCTGGGCTTAACCATGTTGATTTCAGGGGAGTCATATTTCATCTATTGCAAACAGGATTAGAGTTGTGAGATGATGTTTCTTATCCCAAGTCTAAATAACAGGGTAATAGTAAAGCTGGTCATTATCTGTGTTCAGTAAGCAATTCAAAGATATATTCCTGCATGCAAAGAATACAATTAACTTGACTCCCCCTGCAATCAACATGGTTTTGCCCAGCAGAAACTTTCCTCTCTTAATTTCAAGCTCATTCTTAAGCCCTATTGCTTAGTGTAGTTGGTAAATGATAAAATATTTGAAATGTTCATATTTATGTATATTCTTAACTCTTTGGGGTATTTAGGTAGATAAGAATGTAATGTAATGTAAGTTAGACAGACAAACTTATTGAGACTTTATTCAATTCCTAACTTTTTGCAAATACATAATGACCAAATCTGCACTTTCAATAAGGAGGTTTCTTTTATAGCGGTGGGAGTCCCTGGCAAGGAAGTTCCCTTTTAGAAATAGAGAGAGGCAGCCGACCCTATTAATATTAGGTGGTTTAGAATATATTTTACCCTTTCACGTGCTATTTTCTGCTAAGTAAAACATGTTTTAGTTTCTTCTATTTAGAGTTGTACAATTTTTTCCTCCTGTATATTTTGGCAGTTTATATGTTATTTTTAGAATGTGAATTATCTTGACATTTATTTTTAGCTGACAATATCTTATCAAAGGTATAATCTGTGAGATGTAATGTAAAGGTGATGTACAAAATACATTTGCAGCAATATCTAGAGCTAACTGAAGGTATCACCTTGATATATATTGTTGTATCTTCTTATTTCACTTTCTCAGCTTTTCATTCCTTGTTTGAGTATTAGGTCATTTCTGGTTCTGTTTACTATGGTGAGACTATCTAACTAAACTAATATTCATTTCTGTGAGTCCAGAGTCCCTGGCTACTGACATAATACACAATAATTGGGCTAATGACAATGACTCCTCCAACTGCCAGTGCCCATCCTTATAGAACCAGCCATTATGGTAATATCATTCATGCAGCCTTAACAAACCCATTACTTGGTCTAATTATCAGAACATTTTGTCAGCGTTTCAGCAGAATCATTCTTACCAAACACTACATGATAACAACCCGATCATCTCCTCCATTATTGTCTAGTGTCTAGCCAATAATTACAGTTATTTGGTATCAGTTGTATAGATATGAATGTAATTATTTAATGTGTTAGTACAGCCATGACCCTGCCTGATTGTATCATATAATGGTTGGTTTACTAATGCAGAATAACATGACATAAGAAATGTGCAGTGATTACCAGTGGTTGAAGTATGTTATTATGGCAATTTTCAGCTGCATTACGTTCATCATTAGACATGTCTATAAAATCTGGCAGCGATCCTAAAACATTACAGACAGCTGTGATCTTTGTAAACATTATTTACTTATTCATTTACTTAATTATGTTGGGACAAAGATGAATATGTTCTTATTGCTTTATTTCCAACACAATCATGTGTATAAGCTGAAAGTATATAGATTTACATAGAATTACACATTATATGATGATATAAAACTACATTTCTGGATAATGAAAATTGAGATTGAAGAATCATAAGAAGAGATGTCCTTTCCAGCTGTGTCATTCTTTGTTATCAATCCCTTCCATCCTTTCCTGGACTAGTCCTGCTCTCTGACCAATGATCACTACAAACCAATGGGAAAGACAGGCTTTTCATAGGGAATTGGAGGGTTGCTATAAATGTGAATGTCTGCTTCTGAATGCAAGTTTATCAAATTTAACAATTTAATTTTAGTAACTGGAATCCTGATCCACCTTAGTGGAACCTTGCACATGTTGCTGTGTGGGGATCACAGACTATAAAAATCAGAGATACATATAGTGTTCCGAAATAGTATAATCAGTAGATAGAAATATATGTGCATTTCAGATATGTCAAATATTGTAATCAAGTCCAGTGCAAGTAAACAAACAAAGGATTAAACACTAGTTAATTCAAAAAAATACACACCAAACAATAGATGTTCTACTGCATATAATGGTTGAAATGTAAAAACATGCTGTGAAATCAAATGTTTGCTCAATCACGCCCCCTCCCTGTGCCATGTTCCTCTGCCACCTACAACAGTTACTTCTCCCATTTTTATAACACCTTTATGAACATGTCTAATTCTCCTCCATCCGTCAATGTTTTAAGCACTCTCTCAAACCACACTTATTGCTTACTAGATTGCTGCCTCTGTCTTTCTCATTTCTTTTTGATATCCTTAGTGTTTCTCACCAGCCTCTATTGTCTTCCCTGTTCATCCTCTCCCTTCTCTCATCTCTGATATGTAACTTCTCTCTTTAGTATGCAATGGTAGGGAGGTTGTGGATCAGAAACCCTGGAACAGACAGGGCAGCTGCAAGATACTCTGCCAACACTGGAACAGTCTGGGTTGCTGTTCTGTACATACGTGGATAGCCTTGTAATCACGAAGAACTACAGTTGCCACCATGCAAGGTGGAAAATTCAGTTCATTAAAGAAAGAGCACTGGAGGCAGTGTGTTATGACATGAATCTGAAGAGGAGCATATAATATCAGCACTCTGCTGCCTGTTCATTACTGAATGTGTGCCCCAGAATGCTTATTATACCTCCGTATGGAGCAATCTAAGAATTTAGCTACTCAGAGAGGATACACTTTTCTGAACAGCTAATAGTAGCGTAACAGGAATAATAGCTGGCCCACATTAAATCTCAATGGGTCAAGGTAAGACCGAAAAGCCTACAGTTGTTGAATAATAAATTTTATTAGGTACTACATTTTATTACATTATAAACATGATATCTACAGCTAGTAAATATTATATTTCCAAAAGAAGAACTTGTACATTAAATGTAAATGCTGTTTTGAAAATACCAATGTATACAAGGTAAAAGTGAATATGTACAATTATGTAATATAACATGCACACCTTAAGAGATCCAATCACAAAAGGGATGCTTCCTTTCAAGCAAAAACAGGTTGGTGTCTACAATATTTTGCAAATAAGAAGTCTTCTACAGATTCCTTCTGATGGCAAGGTATCTCTGCGTACCATTGCGCTGCACAAATGTTGATGCAATTACAGCGATCCAGATCTGCAACTCACTGGTTTGATCACATGTAATTGGAGGGTCATTCCTTGGGTGGGAAGAAAAATTATGGGGACAAACATATGAGCCCAATCCAGATAAAGTTGTAGTTGCAGACAGTTGACACTTCACAGATTATATCAGACTGTTATGATAGCATTTATTCTTCCTAAATTTTTTTAATTTAATTTAATTTAATTTAATTATTTCATGACAAAATAATGTAAAAACAAAAAAAATATTGTAAAACATATTATAAAAAGTAGAGTTAATTTATTGGTTTAATCAGCTTACATACAAACTTAGCAGCTTCATTTTCCTTGTGATGCTTTTAATGTTTAATATAGTACAGAAAATCACAATAGCCACTTTGATCCAGGTAAGTAAATCTATGTATAGTTTGTCAATTAATACAAGAGTTGCTATGCTAATATGCTTATTGTCTGTGATTAAGAATGCAGTAAGACTGGCCATGCAGTGCAACAAATGTAATGGATTCAAGTTAAATACAACATGCCGCAACATTACGTACCACAGAGATATATTTAATAGCACTTAATGTTGTTGTTTTTTGTATTAAAGCATTACCCCTTGTTTATTGACCTAAAGGCTTGTCAATAAATTGGATTGGGAGTCTTTAATACAAAGCAAAATTACATCTCTATTATACAATATTTTTTTTAATGTTTTCTACTACAGGGTATTAAAACCGATTTTGACTTCAGGGGCTGGATTTACTAAGGGACGATTTGTAAACAGTGGCATGTTTTGGGCTATTTTCAGGCGATTTTATAATTTTTTGATTTACTAAAGGGAACTCGCTTGAAAATTGCCAAAAATGCTGCCTCTTCTAAATCGCATGGTTTCAATCACCATAGCAATTTGGAAAAGGCAGAACATACAAATCACTGTATTTACTATACAGCAATTTGTAAAAGCTCTGCAAAGCCTTCCAAAACTCGGGCAAATAAAAAGAGGTGGATGTGAGTGTCGACTTTGTTCAAATCGACACCCACTTAAAAAAAACCCACCTAAATACAGCAAAAAAAAAATTCTTTAAAGTTTAAATAAAATATAATAATGGCTGACATAAAAAAAATAATAATACCATGGCATGCTTTTAACCATTAACATGCTGGCGCATATGGTACTAGAAGGCACAGCATGCCCATGTGTTTCAAGCCATGCTATGCCTTTTAGTACCATAAGCGGCAGCGTGCTAAAGGTTAATAGCATGCCGCCATATAAACAACCTGCCCCAAAACCAGTTTTAACAGTATGCCCCGATATAAACAAATGTATATATTGAGCCCCCATATATAGGAATAGATATTGTGCTCCTATATAAATAAATATTAATATTGTGCCCCGATAGAAAAACAAAATTACTGTATGCCCCAAAATAAATAAATCTATACTGTATGCTTCCATACAAATAAATCAATACTGTATGCCCGATACAAATAAATCAGTACTGTATGCCCAATACAAATAAATCAATACTGTATGCCAAATACAAATAAATCAATACTGTATGCCCAATACAAATAAATCAATACTGTATGCCAAATACAAATAAATAATTACAGTGTGTCCTGATACAAATACATACTTACTGTATGTCCAAAAGAAATACTTAATAACTGTATGCCCTAATACAAATAAATAATTACAGTGTTTGCTGAATGAAAAAAATTGTAACAGTGTGGCCCGATTGCTTTTAAAAGATTTATTGTGGCCACATATAACTAAATACATATACTGTGCCCCGATATTATTTTTTTATATTAATGTGTCAATATATAAATTATATTAATCTTAAATTCATTCATAAATATTGGTGTACAAATTTATGAAGAAAATATTAATAAAGGTTCTACTCACAATTCTGCAGTCTTCATTCTTGATTGCAGAGATCGTTCCTGGCCATCTTCTTCTTTATCTTGGATCCCCAGTGACGGTCCGGCACCTGTTGCATCCCTCCAGCTAATGATTATCTGGCATTATTGGTCCCCTATTTATACCCTCTAATGTAACTCTCCATCAGAGGGTTAACACCATGTCGTGGCTGTGATTTTAATTATTATAAATTTAAATTAAATTAATAAACAAAAACATTTCATAAGATTAATCATGGCGAATTAACCCTTTAAAAATCGCCACACATTGCTGGAGATTTAAAATCGACGGAGAACTCTCTCCTTTGTAAATCTGCGGCGATGTGCCACAATATTTACAGGCGAGTAAACTCACCCCTTAGTAAATCTGGCCCTAGGTATATAACACCAAAGTTAGTATATTCACAGATTATGTATTTTAAAAAATGTCTCTAATTAGGTCTATTGTTTAATTCTGTATATGGTTTAGTAAATTTTAACAGCACAAAATTTGAACTTGAAGTAGTGTAAATAAAAAATTCTAAGGTTATATTTAAGCAGAATAATGTTGCAACATGGTGTGTTTTTGTAATTCATTATCGCAATATTTCTGGGTGTGTATGTTTATTTTATTCAAATTCTAAAGAGAAGACTGTTACTGAAAGTGAGTCAATTAATAGTACAGCTGTTTTGAGTGGGAGTTGTTTTCCTAAAATCCAAAAACCTTTTGTAATATTGTAAATTGTAAGATTTAAATGATACATGTTAAAAGAAAAAAAAAATCTTGTCCTTTACCTGTAATAGTAGATATATGTACAGTATGATAACAGATCATTAAAATATTTAACTAAGGCCACATTTAATATAAATAGTTAACTGCTAAATGTGGAATATAGGATTACCAGTTCTACACAGCCTCATTACATAGTAAAAAGAATTTTCCCACAAAATACACATCAAAATATATCTACACTGATTTGGTGATTGCCTGTGTAATTTTGATCAGCATTGGGTCAGGTCAGTGGGTCACCTATATTTTCTTTCTATTTATTAACAGGTTTTTATATAGTATCATAATATTAGGTAGTCCTTCACATATATTCACATCAGCCCCTTTCCCATTGGAACGTGTGGGTCACTGCTGCGAACGGCCCTTTAATGAAAGGGCCATTCTCTCCCAAGCAGTTCCGAATTGGCTGAAAAATCTACTGCACTTGCCTCAGAGAGGCAAAGCAATCGATACGCTTAAGAGAGAAGATGCAGTGCCAAAGAGAAAGTGTAACTTTAACCCCAACCCTTAGCCTAATCCTTACCCTAACCCTCCCCTTCCATTATCCTAACCCTCCCTTCTCTGCAGCCTAACCCTAATTCTCCCTTCCCCACAGCCTAACCCTAAGACTCATCTACCTCCCTTCTCCGCAGCCTGACTCTATCCTTCACCTTCCATTACTCTAACCCTAACACCCATTCCATGCTGCCTAATCCTAAAACTCCCCGTAAAGTGTTACTTACCTCTCCAGTTGGTGCGGCGAGTCTCTACAGTTCGTGCTGTGGGACTCCAAAAAATTAATGGGTAATTATGCAGATCGGCATACTTACCTATTCTAAAAATGTTTTTGAAAATGACTGGCTTTTCAAAACAGACGGAAATTAAGTAACAGTTGTGGGTACCAAAGTAAGTGCTGATCCATATGGGACAAGTGTGTCACCTATAACCTATGAACATATATAACCCCTATGTGATTGTGATCCAAGAGAGTGAATTTCTGGTGTCTATTACCTATGGAATGGAACTCAAAGAGAGGGGAGAAAAATTAGGGAGATATGGGAAAAATAAAAATAAAAATTCTTCATTAAAATATATGAAACATTTAATAGATCATCTTCATTAGAAACAACAATAAAAACATTAAAACAATAAATTACAAATAAATCACATGTAAATAAACTGTGTCCCCTACCCTGTGACGATAAAATTGCATGTGTGAAGCAGGTGGCTGGGAGAGCTCCAAAACAGCCAGATGGTAAAGAGGATCCTGCAGACACGGAAACACGCTGGTGACTGGAGACACAGAAAATTGCCAGTGTTTCAGGCAGGCATGCCCTTTCTCTTTGAGTTCCATTCCATAGGCAATAGACACCTAAAATTCACTCCCTTGGTCCACAATCGCATAGGGGATTACATATGTTCATGGGTTATAGGTGATATAAGTTTTGCACACACTTGTCCCATTTGGATCAGTGCTTACTCTGGTGCCCACTTTGTATGGAGTATTTTTGGAGGTTGTAGACCCTCCAGATACCGAGAGAAGCTGCAGATCTTTGTGGTGCAATTGCCTCTAATTCACAGCCAAAAATAAGTTTTTGGCTATCTCTACTTCTAAAAGACACCATTCGTGGCAGCGACTTGCACTGCAGTCAAACACAAACTGATGAACACAGATTAGGGTTAATTGGTTTGCATGTTATTTGGAGTGTGGGAGGAAAGAGGAGCACCCAAAGAAAACTCATACAGACATGGGAGAACATACAAATTTCATACATATAAGACCTTGTCTTAGATTCAAGTTCATGTTATCCACTTGAGGAACCATTCTGCCCTTGTTTTATAGTAGATTGTCAGGTTGAGTATCCCTTTCTGACTTCAAATTTTGCAAATAGAAAATCAAATAAAAATGAGCCCCCAAAGGACATGATGCATGATGAGTTTTAGGCATATTCTAATGCTCAGACACAGGTTGTGCGATTAATTTCATTGCACAACACACCCTTAGAGTTAGCTCAACTACAATCACCTGTATTTGTAGACAATTCTAAATAAAGTATAAAATAGATAAAAACAAAACAAACAGGAGAGAGGGAGATCTGTCCTTATAGCGTAACCAGGACAGATAAACACCCATAAGCTCACCAAGATTAATGCGTAGCGACTATTATATTAGGAGTATTGTAGTGAACACTTGTTACTCTCTGATAACTAAAACCCATTCAAATGCAACACTACAGGCTACTAAATGAAGCAAAAAGTATTATTTCATCCTATTAAAATACAATTATTTGGGCACATAATTTTTTTATACAGAACCTTTGTAGTCATAAATATATAGAACAACATTTTTTTTAGCAGATTTATATCCCCAGTTGGCAAGCAAAAATCTAGCTAAACAATAAGTGTAGGATTCTGACCTCCAATGTAATTTGTTTTGCAGTAAAAGGCCATTTTTTTGTTTAATTATAGGTGAAGAAAGCTGTGTTGGGAGATGTGGTGAAGGGTATTCTCGAGGGGATTCGTGCCATTGTGATTTTAACTGTATGTCTTATATGGAATGTTGTAAAGACTACAAGACAGTTTGCACAACAGGTAACCTATTAGGCTGAAACATGCATTTGATAGATTCCATGTAAAAAATATAACTACCCCCAGCCTCACTCACACACACACACACACACACACACATATACACACACACACACACACACACACCTCAGGCTTTTCAATATTTCAGCTAAATATAACTTATAAAAATGCCTCTTTTAATACACAGTCAAATATCATAATTGCTCTTTTTTGAGAACTGGATTAAGGCCATGAGAGAGTGAAGGTCATGACAGTGCCAATTCTGGAAAAGTAAAGTACTCATAGTTTGTTTGATCAGTATGTTCTATACCAAATATGCAATAGAGAAATACCCAGAAATATGCATATGGCAGCTTCAGTTACTATATAAGTACAACTAACACTGAATAAAGACATTGCAATTGTTTTGTTAACATGTTAAATCTCTTACTCGGCTGAAGAGCTTTCATCTGAACTAGTGGTAAGTTACCATGTGGCAAAGAAGAATGAAAAAATGCTAAATATTTTCAGGTATTCATATTGATGAAATGTGACATTGATAAATGTGAATGAATATAGTATAAGAAATTATTATTATGATTATTATTATTATTATTATTATTATTAATGATACAGGTTTATACTCACTCATAGTTGTTAGCAGTGCATGTATTAAAAATGCAACTATGGAAAAGAAATATAAAAAAAGGAGAGGTTTCATTTGCACTTAAAAGGCACCTTAGGACTAAAGATGTAATATTAGGGACATAAGTAAATGAAAATTGTTTAGTTGATACTGTGGTAAGAAAGAGACCCAGAGGCCTCAAATTATCTTAAGGCCAGAAATACTAAATATACTTTTGTAAAAATTGACTGATTCAAATATATATTTGACGCAGAGAACTCATGTAAAGGACGATGTCATGAGGGCTTTATAAGAGGACAGACATGCGATTGTGACCCAGCATGTGTAAATTATGGCAAGTGCTGTCCAGACTATGAAGCCACTTGTATGAGTAAGTATAAATAGTATACTTTTAATATACATTTTTAAGTTTGTGAATTTTCTATATCATGCTTTTTGCAGAGGTTTAAAATGTCAGTAGTAAGTCATAAGAAAGCCTACTGTATCAGTCTCCTTGACGTTTTATATTTTAGTATCAGTTTTATTCTTTAAAATAAAAAGTAGCAAAATACATTGTATTTTTTCTACATTGTAGAACTATTATCCTTCTACGTCCTAATACAGTATGTTTGATTTTTTTTTCATAATTTTATGAAAGAACCAACTGAGCGGCAGCCATCTCCTACGCAATCTCAACGAAGGCCCATTCCTGATGCAAGAGAGAATTCTCCTGAGCCCACGAAAAAGCCAGAAGATGTTGTCCCAGAAGGTAGAGGCAAATATATTCAGTTGTTTAAGTATATTTGACATTCTACATAGACACCTCCAATTTCAGTATAAAATATGATATCAATAAATTCATAGTATTATTCTTTTACACACGAAGTGTAAGCGTTGGGGCATTTATAAACTAAATAAAATATAGATTTTTATACAGTGCCAGCCTATTACATAGCACTTTGACTGGGTATTAACAAACAGACTGGGTGGGAAAAAGGGCCCTGCTGTTACCATTATGGATGCTAATGTACAGAATGTGGATACTCTCCTGGCATTCTGATTTCTGTGCCCTGGACCCAACCTTAAGTATTTCACATGCACAGAAAATGCTGAATTATACATAAGGGCTTAGCCAACCCATTACTGAGTGTTTTAAATACCTATACCCACCCTCCAGACATATATGGTAGGTGAGTGGGCCACTCCATGTGTGGAGACTTAATTCTGCACAGAATTCTATATTGTGTAGTACACACTAACAGGTGACTTACATATACATCATGCACAAGTTACTAACTTATCGTATTAACTCTGGATCTGGTCCTATAACCTTAAGTCTAGATCTGGTCCATTGATGCCAAATGTTCAATAAATTAAGTATTTTATTTTTTTTATTTTTTTTTAACAATACTTGACAAATTGGTATGTATCACATTAAATTGCTCTTACCATACTTATATACTTTAATATATAGCAGATACATTATTCTTCAAACAGTACAAAAAAAGCATGTTATAATTTCAATAAGAAACATCACAAATTCCCAGTTTGTTTTTTACAGTTTTTAAACACACTCTAACTAATAAGTGTAATGCTTTTTCAATATTTCAAGTGGAATTATAAATATTAATTATTTTCTTTCTTTTGCTCTCTTCCACTACACATATATTGCTTAATAAATCATCAACATATCTCTTTGGTAGCAGATTATATTCCTTTGCCCTCAAGTTTCTGCATTTCTTTGATAAGTGTTAAAGCTCTTAGAGCTATTGCTGGTAGAGTGCATAGATAAGTCTCAGATCGAATGCACTTGATATCAGAATGGATTTTGTCAAATGTTCTCACGGTCTCCTATACTTTATGGAGAATAATGAGCAGTTTTTTAGGCATTGAAATTTGATTATGTTGACTTTTTCCATCACATTTTGTTGTATATTAAGCAAATGTATGATCCATGGCCCTAATTCAATTCCCCAAGATCTTGTATTTTGGGAATGATGTTGCCTAATTTGTATACAAACACAACATCAATGAATTCAATTGCAGTGCTTTTGGGCTTGATGTTGGACCAAAACTCCAACATCGCACCCAAACAGTTAACCCTATAAATAGTGCGGAGGACTGAGTGGTCAAACTTATCTACATCATGTGTAATAGCGTTTTTTTTATTTTCTGCAAGCCTGACTGGATTACAAGCTGCATTAGAAGTTGGTAAGTATAAAGGGTTTTATCAACGTATTTATTTTTATTTAAATCAATATTTTATTATTAATAATGGCTGGCCATTACTGTTTTGTGGGGACACTACAGACCACAGTGCGCCCTGGTGTCAGGGCAAAGAAAAGTTTCAATAATATCTCAATACTATTACTTTAACCTACAAGGTAGCTCTCTGTTCATTGAATTAGCCCAAAATATACATTATAAAATACAATTCATAGATATTATCAGTTCTTTTTTGTCATAGAAAGCACCAGAACAGAGTTTCTGCACCTTTTTTCGACGGATTTTCCAAGTTTTAAAAGTTTTGATGGCAAATTAATTAAAACTGTGTATGCAGCTGCTTGCTACCAAGCGCTGTTAGAACCACAACAATCTCTTTCTTGTCACAATTTACCAGGCTTTGGAGGAGCCATTTTGTTGTATCATACAGTTGCTATCAAGCGCTGAGTGATTAAGAGACCATTACACAATACTGTCCCATTCTCTCCACCGGCCTCTTTAACACTCAGCTGCAACACTATCAACAATCAATATGTTTGCCCATCGTGCAGAAAGAAATGCACAAATAAGTAATGTATTTAAAAAGAAAGATGAAAATGGAAACGACATTATAACAACATCAGAATACACAGACCTGAATTCCTTAATGAGAAAACTCGAAAGGATTCTATTAAAGGAAAATAGAATGTGGTGGGACATCGTCATGCTAGAATAATATGCCACTAGTAAAATCCTCCCACTAGGACTCAAAATCAATAAAGTCACCACCTTTGATACCAACAACCCTATCTTTAAAGAAAAATGGGATCAAACCCTCTTTAATTGTTCACACCAGCTCATGATGCTAATAATTGAGGAAAGAAAAAGAGAACTTAAAGAAACAGAAATAAAAGACATAAATAATGAAGTATCACAATTACCAGTGTCAGAAGACTTTGAAAAGTGGGAAGAAAGAACTAAAACAAGCATTAATAAAGACACAAAATAAATAATTTGAAAGAAAAAATCAAAATACTATAGGGATTTATATCCATCAGAAGAATCTGAAACCGAGGAAGGAGAGATTGTCCAACAAAGAACCAATACCAATAAAGAAAAAAACAGAACTAATAACAAAGAAATCTCCCCCAACAACAGTGATAGAACAAACAAAAAGGATCACCATCAGACATCGCCCAAAAGAAACATTGGACAAAACCAAAGAACATTTTCTAACAATGACAGTCATTACCACCAGAATAACCAACATGAACACTGGGGTTATCAAAGAAACGATAATGACAGCATTAGACACCAAAATAGAAGATATGATGAAGATCAACATAGAGACTCATATCAAGACTACTACAATGAACACGACCACTACAATGAATACGACAACTACTACCAAGAGGAAAGAAAACAAGAATACCAAGAACACCACAACCATAGGAACCAAAGAACATATAGAGAAGTAGATCAATGGTACCAACATGAAAACCACCCACACTACAGAGACCAAAGAAGACATGGAGATACCTGGAATCACTAGGACAACCATTATGAGGATCACTATCAACATCAGCATGCCAATAACCAAACAATATATGACTCCCGGGACCAATATCGTCCACCACAAAACAGAAGAAGCCTGGACAATCATCATCAGCATTTTTTAGAGCAAGGCTGGGATCAACACGTGAAAAGAAGATAAAACATAACAAAAGAGGAAAAAGGGAGGGAACTTAGAAAGAAAAAGAGAAAAACAGAAGAAAAAAGGAAAGAAGAAGAAAAAGGATAAGAATAGGAACACCACCATCACATCAGAAAACAACAATAAAGAAACGTGTAAAATCTTCAACCTAAGTAACTACAATCTAAATGCAGAAGAAATATCCGTCCTAAGGAAAGGCCTTAAATTTGCCCCCACAAGAAACCCTAACCCTTTTGAAGTATATATCGACATACAGAAATACATACGGAAGCTAACACTCAAGAAATTCTTTCTAAATGAAAAAAACGAGAAAATGGAACCCACACCCACACAAGACATAGAATCTAAAACAAAATTCAGAGGACCATCAACTTTCTATCCCAAACACATTAAAGGGAACTATATAGAAACCTTTTCAAAAATGGTATAGGACGAAGTAGAAGAACTAAACCTTGGAAAATTCAAGGTTAAACCCAACCTCACCAAAAACGAATTCAGTGCACTCAGAACTTTAAAAGAAAATAAACAAATCGTCATAAAGCCTGCAGATAAAGGGGGAGCAGTAGTAGTACTTAACAAAGAAGACTACATACAAGAAATCAATTAACAACTGAATGCGGATAACACATACCAAAAACTCAAAACTGACCCTACCCAGAACATCACCAAAGCCTTCCAACAGATGATAACGAAACACTTCGACAAAGGAACCATAAGCAAACAAGAATTGGACTTTCTCAACATTCAAGACCCCATGACCCCAGGAATATATATACTTCCAAAAATCCACAAAGACCCCATCAAACCACCCGGACGTCCAATCATATCTGGATCCAACTTTCTCACCAGCAATCTATCAGCATTCATAGATCATCACCTTCAACCGTTCATTTCAACCACCTCATCTTACCTCAAAGATACTACAGACCTAATACAAAAACTGGAAACCGTCACATGGAATGAAAACATGACTCTAGTCACAGCTGACATTAGTTCCTTGTACACAATCATTGAACACTCTAAAGAAACTATCGCGACAATAGAGACCCTAAGAAACTCTGAAATGAACCCAAACCTCATTGAACTAATAGATGAAGGAATCTTCTTCATACTAAAGAACAACTACTTCTATTTTGAAGGTTCATATTTCATATATGGACTGCCATGGGGACTAGATTCGCTCCTAGTTTCGCCAACCTTTTCATGAAGGCATGGGAAACCACACATGTCCAAACTGGACACCAATGGGGAGCGAATCTATCCTCATGGTACCAATACATAGACGATATCATATTTTTCTGGGAAGGATCGTCAGATCTCCTAAACCTTTTTTGCGAATACCTCAATAACAATCGCTGGAATATCAAGCTCACTTTTGAGAAAAGCAAGGTACAAATCAATTATCTAGACCTCACCATCTACATTGAAAACAATACAATAAAAACCAAGACCTTCAAAAAGAAAACAGACTCCAATTCATATATTGAAACATCTAGTTTGCACCACAATAACTGGCTTAACAATATACCCTTCGGCCAGTACAGAAGGATTAAAAGAAACTGCACAGACGAAGCCGTATGTGCAGAACAAACTGCAGATATGAAAAAACTATTCATAGCAAAGAAATACAAGGAGGAAATCCTCATAAAAGCAGAACAAAGAATTAAAGACACAAACAGAGAAAGTATCATTCACCCCCCTGAAGAAACCAATACAACTAAAAAGGACACACAATGGGCCTTTTAATCAAAGTATGGACCGAACCATAAAAAAATTGAAAATATCTTCAGGAAACATTGGGGACTCCTAAAGAAAGACCCAATCCTACAACTTCACATTCCAGACAAACCCCAATTCATATACCGCAAAGCTGATAACCTCAGAAATATACTAGTGAAAAGTAACCTTCCAGAACTCCCCAAAAGAGGATCGATCAGGACAAAAGGCTTCCACCGATGTGGCATGTGCATCGCATGCAGAGAAGTAAAAATGGACAAATCCAAATATACAGATATTACCATAAAAGGAACAACATATAAGATCAAACAGTTTGTCACTTGCAACTCAAAACATGTGATCTATCTTGTTGAATGTCAATGCGGCCTATTCTATGTAGGAATGACATCACGCCCTTTGAAAATCCGCCTAGCAGAACACATAAGGAATATCAAAAAAGGAGCTGAAACACACTCAATACCAATGCACTTTAAAAGAAATCATGAGTGTTCTCCCAAAGGCATAAAAAAACTTCTGGGCCATCCAACAAATAGAAGACAACTGGAAAAACAGAAACACTGAAAAGAGACTGGCCACTACAGAGATGGAATGGATATTTAAACTAAAAACCATACAGCCCACTGGTCTAAATCTAGACTTTGAGCTGAAATGGTTCCCATAAAGTACTATCCGCATCTCATTATGATGCATATATGTCATCAATTTATTAAACCAATTACCGTACTAAAGTGCCAGCCACCAGTTAGATGGTCCCCACCATTTAGGGGCAGACACCAGTATGAAAGTCTCTAGCTTTTTATGCTATATATCCTTTCCTCTGATTATCTGTCCGCCGAATAATGCTAAGGAAACATAAAAGTCTCTCTTCCCAGTACCCTTTTCAAACTGCAGGGTCGGCCCATGTCCTCTCAACAGAGGAACCTAATCCTATGTTCACCACACAGCCAGGTAAGCCATTATGTACTGGCTGCCATCATTATTGTAAATACAGGAGACCACCTGTTATGCAAAAATCGGGACAAAGAGAGAGACACAAAAGTTCCTCTGCTCAGCACCTGCATAAGTCCATACTACAGCGCTATCTGGGACCATAGTGTCCTCTCAGAAACACTTATGTCCATTTCATAGCACTGTATTGGCTCATATTTAATGCACAGCGCTTCATAAAGAGACCTTTCCCCAGCAGCTGTCAATGTCAGCATACAAGCTACCACAAGAGATACAAGTCCTTTTCAGCACCTGCTAGACCCCCAGCCCAGGTCCACATAAGTTCTCTTCCCAGCACCTGCCAATGGGTAGCGATACAGCGCTACCCAGTATCACTGCACAGCGCTGTATAAAAACTTTTTTGTTACTTTTTTCTTTCAAAAGAAATATTGTTACCTTTTATACAAAAGGATTTTTGCTACATTTTTTCCCTGCAAAAGGATTACTGTTACATTACTAAAAGGATTACAACTTATGTGGAAACAATTACTGTTATACTGCTACACTACAAGGGGAGAAAATCTACAGTAAATCACTCTGCTGTTGACAGCTCTGTATAAATAAATAAATATACAAGGGAAACTGTACCAACCTCAACCCTATTTATCTCCCCTACAAAGAGACTGTTATTATAATCATGCAATAAGGAGAATATGCATTACAACATTGCTTCCTTTTAACAAAGACTACCTATACAATTAGTTCCCTAATTACTTTGGAGAAAAAGGAGGGAAAAATATCCACTGTACTATCATCAGACAAAACAAATTTTTATTCAAACCTAAATAAAAACCGTTTTATTTTATTGAAGCCTCCCATTTTTTCTTACTACCAAGCGCTGTTAGAACCACAACAATCTCTTTCTTGTCACAATTTACCAGGCTTTGGAGGAGCCATTTTGTTGTATCATACAGCTGCTATCAAGCGCTGAGTGATTAAGAGACCATTACACAATACTGCTTGTGTGTGGAATCTGAAGCAAGCATACTTTGTGATGGCACTGCTTGGCTTGTGGCTCTGCTTGGATTGTGATTGGTCGTGTGGTTGCGCGTGAGTTGATGTGAGTTCCGGCACCTTTTTTTTTAACAAAAAAAGCACTGGATAATATCGAGAAACTCTGCACACTAAAGTAGTCACAATTAGGTAAGGCTGACAAAACGTACACAATCAATATTCATAATGAGTACAAAATGTCTATAAAATGACAATAAACACAATTAAAACAATTAAATACAAGTATCATTATGCACACATTTCTGCACAGATCAACACTCAGTAGCCTATATATGTTAGGAATAATCTAATGATGCAGGTAAAATATATTATGCCTTGTTCTCATTTCATAAGAACTTCACATTAAAAACAAATATTAGTGCAGAATATCTTGTAGACCACAATATTCAGCAAAAAATCAGTGTCCAGAATACCTGCTATATATACATCTGAGAAGGTGGGGATATGTAGAGACAACCTGGTGTTTGGAAGTTCACTATAAACAGATTTCTATATAGCACGTTTGTATATTCTTGAGACATACACAATACAGAACACTCCAGTCGAATGGTGAAAAATATATTATTAGACAGTTCAATTACTATGTATGGGTACCAATAGCTGCAAGCTTGCGCAATATTCCACGCACATGGGGGTGATTCAGAGATACGACTGCGAAAAGATCGCAAATATACGCAACTAAGTTCAGATCTTAGCAGGTTACAGCCCACTGTTTAAATAGTCACTCCCCTTGCAAACAGCGGCGGATCTTAAAGTTAGACCACCATTGAGCAACCCTAACTCTGCGCTGTCATTTGAGATCTTAAGGGAAGTAGTTGCGGTTATTTGAGATCCTAAGTGTCTGCCCGCGCCCACTTTCCCTCATCTCCCTGCCTCCCCCCGCCCATTTCCATGCAAATCCTTCAGATCTTAAACTTCCGCAGCACTTAAGATCTTAAGTGCTTGCGATCGATTCACAGGTCCGCGCTTAGCGAATTTAAGATCCTAAACTCTACGTAGATGGCGTTGCACTATTACTACGCATGCGCATTGATGCGAATTTTCTAAGATCCTAAATATACGCACCTAAGTAGTGATATAATCGCATCTCTGAATCAGGCCCATAATCAGTAAAAGTCCCATGTGAAAGCAGATCAATACTGACAATGGCCCAGATCCAGAACAACGCTTGTGAGTGAATTTACGTGTGGAGGACACGTAAAATCGTGTTTTGGTAAGTACTGTTCATGCGCACCATAGAAAATACGCTCCGTAACGTAGCGTAAATGTGATCGTATGGGCCATTCACGTATGTGTCACATAAATACTTACGTGTGGGCGTGCCAATTTTACGTGAGTCAAAAATACATCAGAAATACGCTATGTAGGCGGGGGTTTGTAATTAAAGTGTACAGTATGGGCGTGCATAGCTGCGTAAATACGTGTTGCACATATATACGTGAGCGGATGACGTGGGCAAAAGTTAAGGTAGGGTTTGGAAAGCAGATCTCGGACAAAATATGTACATTCAAGGGGTGTGCCAAGGGGAGTGTATAGAAGGTACGCACGCGTAAATACGCTACACGAATAAATGTATTGCAAGCGGAGTTCTGGATCTACCCCCAATGTCTGTGGGTAGAGGCAACACAGGGCAACGCACTTCATCCTTCACAGAGAACTTTTTTAAGCTAAAGTGACTATTTATTTGGAACTTTAATTAGCTGCTTAACAAGGCCACTAGCATGTTTCTAGACCACTCTGAAACACACAGATTAATTAATGCAATAGATATATAAAATACAATGAATAATCATACCAAATACATTAAGAACGCTCCTTTTACAGACATAATTCATAATTACAAATAGCTGTCCTAAATTTAATGAAAAAACCATAACCTATAGGCACCGTCAGTTTATTAGAGAATAAAATTCCAACGCCTCGTTAAGGCCTTCTGGCTTAAGAGAAAATCAACAACATTTTCTGTTTTCATAATTTTGAAACCTATCTTTCTTGCTAGTTGTTAGTTTAAAAAATTATCTCATAGAAAGACAAAAAACCATCTGGATTCCCTGTTTCATGTATTTTTTCAGAATGTTATTACAATGTTCTCTAAAAGCTATATATATATATATATATATATATATATATAAACCATTCTGCTCCTCACCGTTATACGCATGCGCAGTAGCGTCCACACGCTGGGACACTACTGCGCATGTCCTACAGTGAGGAGCAGAAGCACCCCTCCATATGCCACAGGTCCCCCTGCTCCTGCCCTCTGCTCACCCTCTCACCTGTCCCAGCACAGCATGAGAACTACAGCTCCCAGGAGTCTCTGCACCGGGACATCAGACGGGTTCTCCAGCTGCAAGGCTGGTGTCCCGGCGCAATGACTCTGGGGAGCTAAAGTTCTCATGCTGTGTCTGTGGTCAGTGCGGGGAGTTCCCATTCCTCCCCGCTCTGGCCACAGACATAGCGCGAGAACTACATCTCCGTACGCTGGAACACATGGTGGGGGATACTGGGGTGGGGGACTGGAGAGATGATGGGGATATTGTGGGGGGCCTGGAGACATGATGGGGATAATGTGGGTGGCTGGAGATGGGATGGGGGATACTGGGGGGGCTGGAGAGATGATGGGGATACTGTTGGTGGGATGGAGACATGATGGGGAATACTGATGGGGAATACTGGGGGGGAGCTGGAGACATGGGGCCTGATTCAGAGATCCGATATTAACGATAGTTAGGTGCGTATATTTAGGATCGGATCGATTTTGCATCAACTGCGCATGCATAGTAATAGTGCAACGCCATGTACATTGAAGTTAGGCTCGGAAATGCCTTAAGGTCGGACTTGTGAATCGGTCGGAAACAATTGCGATCCTAAGTCCAGCGGAAATCTAGGAACCAAAGGATTTTCATAGAAATGGGTGGGGGGAGGCATTGAGATGAGGGAAAGTGGGCGCGATTACAGACATAGGACCCTAAATATACGCAACTATTGCACATAACGTCGGAAGTGAGTGCGGCCAGATAGGGCAAGTCAATGCAGGTCTAACTTTAGGTCCGGCCGCTGTTTGCAAGGGGAGTGACTGTTTATTCAGTGGGATGTAACCTGCTCCGACCTGCCACTTAGATGCGTATATTTGCGATCCCATCGCCGACGGATCTCTGAATCAGGCCCATGATGGGGATACTGGACTAGTGATCTTATAAAACTAGAGATACTGCACCCAATGTACTGCTTTTGACAAGGGCATAATAGCCCCTTTCTGCCAAGCTATTCAACATCAGTGTGTCCTGTTCACATAAATCGTCCTCTCTGGTACAGTTTCTTCTTAGGTGCCCTAGTTGCCCTTTGGGGATATTTATTAACCACGGTTTTTAATGTACACTGGCAAAGTGAAGATAATTGTTGGTATTCCCTGTCTTCATAAAGTTTTTACACAAATATCTTCCCCTTTTTCCCTCAAAGATAGTGAGATCCAAGAAATTAATAGTTTTTTAATGGCAATTGTCTATAAAATGTAGATTAGTGTTCCTTTATACCAGCTTGTGTATTCATGTTTCCTGATTGGCATTAATAAATATATTGTGGTAATAGTAAATATATACTTCTGTACCATTCTCCATGACTTTTGAATTCTATCCTTTTCCTCATTGTCATTAAAATCACCTTTTTATATTATTCAGAGATGTCCAAATGCATTAAAGATCGTTTCATCATATTATTCCATATTCCGAATAAAAATCTCAGTTATTTAAAAAAATAATAATGAGCAATGGAAAAATCCGATCATTACATCTATATTTGCTTATAGACCCTCCAGTGGAAACTTCACCATCATCAACCTTACCCAAAAAAACTAATAAAAGAAGCCCTAGAAGGCCAGAGAAGAAGAGATTTACTAACGTTATAAATCCAGAGGATGATAAAGAAGGTATTTTGAGGGGATGATATTAAATGAATGGTTTCCATATGTAATATACATATGAACCATTGTAATATCAAATATCAAAATATTGAAGTCAATAACATGAGTTGATAAGTATGGACTGGATACAGAGTTTGAAAATGAGAGGATATCAGATGTAAACTTACACCTGGGAAAGTCTATGTTGATTTGTAGGGGGAGTCAAATTAACTTTATTCTTTGCATGCAGGGAGAATACTTTATTTTTGCGTATTGCAGACAGATATTGACCAGTTTTTTAAGCTATTATTTACATTTGGGCTTCACCTTTCTAATACTGTTTTCAACAGATGCAGTTCTACAAGGCTTTAATGTGCGCTGGCAAAGTAAAGATAATTGTTGGTATTCCCTGTCTTCATAAAGTTTTTACACAAATATCTTCCCCTTTTTCCCACAAAGATAGTGAGATCCAAGAAATGAATAGTGTGTGAATGGCAATTGCCTGTAAAATGTAGATGATATTTATTCATATTTAAATAAAAAATAATTTCCTAGACCTGTCTCTTCATATCTTTCCAGATAATAAACAAGTAATCGATGAATCTCCCACTGAGTATTAGGTTTGCCCCAAAAGGGGCCTTTCCATATAAATTAATCCTCTAAATGCCTTATACAGAGGTTCACAAAACACGTGGCAAACTTAGTACCCATTGTGTTGCCGAGAACCTGGAGAAACATCTCAGAATCAAACATAAAATTGTTGTGTGTTAAAAATTAACATAAAGAATTTCAATATAATGGGCTGGATCCAGACTTTGTTAAGTGCATGAACTTAGTTAGTCAAGGACTAAACCATGTTGATTTTAGGGGAGTCATATTTCATCTGTTGCAAACAGTATTAGTGTTGAGAGGTGATGTTTCCTATCTCAAGTCTAAATAACAGTATGATAGTAAAACTGGTAAGTATCTGTGTGCAGTAAGCAATTTAAATATATATCCCTACATGCAAAGAATACTATTAACTTGGCTCCCCCTGAAATCAACATGGTTTAGCCCTTGAGTAACTAAGTGAGAGAGAGAGAGAGAGAGAGAGAGAGAGAGAGAGAGAGAGAGAGAGAGAGAG
>WWET01000841.1:297627-344704 GCA_011038615.1 Limnodynastes dumerilii
TTTTTTTACCGCTGCGCTAAAACAGCAGGCAGCGGTAAAAAAATAACCAGAGAAAAAAAAAAATCTCTCTGTTAACGCTGCAAATCACTTCCTGCTAGCAGGAAGTGCCCAGCGCTACTGAGGCTATTACCCAGTGCCTGAAGTATCGTGAGAACGTGATTTCAGGCACTGGGTAATAGTCTCTCACTAGCGCCGGTCACCTCCTGCTAGCAGGAGGTGATTTGCGGCGTTAATAGAGAGATTTTTTTTTTTCTCTGGTTATTTTTTTACCGCTGCCTGCTGTTTTAGTGCAGCAGTAAAAAAATAATTGAATAGGCGAATTTTTATCGCTCAATTGCCGGCGAAGGCGTCGTATTTTTACTGGCGCAAACTTTTTGAAAACTTCGCCGGCAATTGAATCGGGCCCAATAACATTATTTCTCTGACTAGATAAAATTCTGACAGGTTTTTAAACATCAATCATTCTATATCTTTCTATTTTTCTATATCTTTCTATGTCTATCTCTACTCTGCCTATTTTACAACCAGAATTAGGAAAACTAGTAACCAAACCTTCTATATTTTTTGTATTAAACAGGTCAGTGCTTGGGGCAAAGTTTTAACCTTTTTGTAGTAACTGAATTTGGGGTCTAGTGAGAGTTATAGAGGAAAGATTGAATGCACCAGGAGAATTTAAACTGACTTAAGTTTGATCTTTTTTTTCTCATGGTTTAGCACCCCTATTTTGCCTTTTGGTCCTTGAAAAGGAACATTGATCTAGAATGACTTCCCATTCTTTTAACAATTATGCTTCATTTATATAAGCCAATGCTTTAAAAATCTTTAGGAATAATTCCCTTTTTGATATAGTTCTGAAGTGAGACACTATAAGACCAGTGTCTCACTTCAGCCTTCATCAATTTTTCTAATCAAAAAGCAAAGTTGACAATTCATCATGCTGAGAATTAGGAACTTCTTTAATAAGTATCAAATATTTTTCATTGAATAACACTATTCAGCATTATTCATTGGAATAGAGAGGAAAGTTACTCCTGGGTTAAACCATGTTGATTGCAGGAGAGTCATATTTCATCTGTTGCAAACAGCATTAGAGTTGAGAGGTGATGTTTACCAGCCCAAGTCTAAATAACAGTGTAAAAATAAAGCTGGTCAGTATCTATGTGCAGTAAGCAATTCAAAGACATATCTCTGCATGCAAAAAATACAATTAACTTGACTCCCCCTGCAATCAACATGGTTTAGCCCAGGAGTAACTTTCCTCTCTTAAGTGCGTAGTACTAAGAAATGAGCTACTATAGATGCGTAGTAGCTCATTTATGCTATCTACATATCATTTCGATACATAGATTGCGTGCATGCGGTCTTTCTTTTGTTGCCCATTCCCATATTGTCTATCTCTTAAATCTCTCCTGCTCATCAGGAACTTTTCCCTCTTAATTCAAGCATGCCTTTTTCTCCCCTATTCTTTAAAAATCCACCCTTGATACTGACACTTTCTCTGATTACCACCCTATACATGTCTTCCCCTTTGCCTCCAAACTCCTTAAGTGGATTGTCACCTTTCCACCTTACTTTCCTCCCGCACACTGCCTGACCCATTTCAGTCTGGTTTTTGTCAACTTCACTCTGCAGAAACTGCCCTTAGGAATGCCCAATTTTGAAATAACTTAGATATTATCAGATTAACAACTTGTACAGAAGAAAAAGTAGATACATTTTAATGGTTACATAGAAAGGCTGATGCAGTGCAGAGCATATACTTTATCATGTTGTGTAGTTCACTGTACATGCCCAGAACACATGTACATGTAAATGCATGTCATTCATAGTCATGAACAATCAATTAAAGCAACTAGAGACCAAAAAAGCATGTAGAATAGTGCAGGGTATTCTAACACTGGGCTTATGGGTTTATGTGTATGTAATTTTTAAATGTATCCCTGTTCAGCTGGCGATAAGGGGTAGTCACACTGAAATGTATTCATCTGTCCATTATCAGTAATGACTTAGCTGCTTCATGCTGATGATACTGGTTCGGATACTGATGATAGGGCTGCATGCCACTAGGGCTGGGCAGTGAAGCACTATCTATTATTATTATTGTTCTTACACTGCCAGCTGTTTGTTTCCCACTGCTGGTTGAATGTTCCTCCACCTCACATAACTATTTTTTGCTATCTGGCCTGTGCAAGTAGCTTATTTCCTAACCATGCTAGAAATTTGCGTAGTTGCTCTTCAACAAGAAAGTGTGCTCTTAAATATACCCTTCAACAGCCAAATCAAATACATTCATACAAGTTCAACAATGTATCTACAATGTCAGATTATTACATCTGCATTTGCTTATAGACCCTTCACTAGGACCTATATCATCGTCGTCACCAAAAAAAACTACAAAGAGAAGTCCTAGGAAACAACAAAGAAAGAGACCTAGACAATTATTACCAACAGAGGATGCTGCAGAAGGTACTTTTCTGGATGGTATTAAATGGTCTTTATATGTATTATGCATAAGTACCATTGTGATATCACCAGAAGCAGGGCATGAAAATATCACTGAGATCAGTAGAGCTAAAAAAGACTAGTTACATTGCCAACAATTTATAAGTTATACAATAAACTGCTTACATGTTTTTCACTATAACCAGTATATTGTCTGCACACAAAACAGTGTAGAACAGATGGGTATTGATATTTGGTTTGCTTAGTTTTCATTTGTCACATACAAAGTGAAACATCATTCAACAATACTAGTGACTCTGTGATAATACCATTCATTTTCAAAATATTTGGATTTTCTTATTTTGCAGCTTTATTTGTGCTGCTGTTTGTTATATGTATTGTGCATTCTTAAAAAAATGTAACATTAATTCTTAGTGTTCCTTTATACCAGCTTGTGTATTCATGTTTCTTGATTGGCATTAATAAATATATTGTGGTAATAGTAAATATATACTTCTATACCATTGTCCATGATTTTTGATTTCTATGCTTTTCCTCGTTGTCATTAAAATCATCTTTTTTTATTATTCAGAGATGTCCAAATGCATTAAAGATCGTTTTATCATATTATTCCATATTCCAAATTAAAATCTCAGTTAGTAAAAAAAAAAAAAAGATAATGAGCAATGGAAATATCAGATCATTACATCTATATTTGCTTATAGACCCTCCAGTGGAAAGTTCACCATCATCAAACTTACCCAAAAAAACTAATAAAAGAAGCCCTAGAAGGCCAGAGAAGAAGAGATTTAGGAAAGTTATATATCCAGAGGATGATGAAGAAGGTATTTTGGGGGGGATGATATTAAATGAATGGTTTCCATATGTAATATACATATGGACCATTGTAATATCACTAAAAGAACATGTCACATTAGATCAACCCTGCATTAGAAAATATTGAAGTCAATAACACCAGTTGATAAGTATGGACTGGATACAGTGTTTGATATTAAGAGAACATCAGATGTAAAGTTACACCTGGGCAAGTCTATGTTAATTTGTAGGGGGAGTCAAATTAATTGTATTCTTTGCATGCAGGGAGAATACTTTATTTTTGCTTATTGCAGACAGATATTGACCAGTTTTAACTTTTAAGCTGTTATTTAGATTTGGGCTAGTAAGCATCACTTTTCTAACACTGTTTGCAACAGATGCAGTTCAACAAAGCTTTACCCAGGGATAATTGCATATTTTTGAACTCTGGATCTGGTGCTACAGTATTTTAAGAAATTACCAGTTTTAAATAGCTGCAGCAATAAGTGACCTTATATGGTGAGCACCTTTTAGGATTCTAGCAGACACATCTCTATAGCAGGTGTGTTTTTCTTCTTTAGTTTTATTAAATATTCTTATTTAATAACTTGCCAAAATATTTATCATTTCATGAATTCTAGGCTCAGCATGGTTGAATGTATCATTCAGTCTGTTGATTCTATAAATTAAGGTGTGTATTCACTTTAATCTAGATTCCTACGAGGAAAATGCACCATCTCACCAGAATAAAAAATCTCCCCCAAAAAAGACCAAAAAGAATGTAAAGAATTTTGAACCTAAAAATCCAAGAAAGAAGAAAAGGAAGATAATGTTTGAATATGATGATGACCAAGAAGGTATAAAGTAAATTGGGCTTGTTTGTTTACAGATTTTCTGTATCCAAACAATGTAGATTTGAGTCAAATCTAGACTTAAACCTCTGTGCCCAAATTTCTTGTTAAAAATGCCATAGGACTTAAATTGTTTCAGGAAAATGTATTACCCCAGACTATTAAAACCATCCTGTACTTTATGGAATCAACTAGCTATACATATTACTGTATAACTCATAGCTGCATAGGTATCTACATAAATCATATTAATAGGAGTTCTAATTATTCTATTCCTCTGTAAATAGTGTATAGAAATGTCTCCTCTAACAACTTATTAACATGTCTTTTAGTAACATAAATTTCTAACATTAGCTAAATTGATGTTTATGGCAAATTAACCCATACACATTAACTAATCATAATAGTGAAATATTGTGAAACACAAAGAGAAAAGTAAAAGAAAAGCAAACTTTTCTATACAATATGGACCAATACAGGTCCTTTAGTTCTACAAGTGCCAATTTTCTGTTCCCAATTCTACAACCAATATTCTACCCAAGTGCAAATGTTGTTTCCCAGAGCCAGTTCCCTTATTTTGTGGATTTTGAGGATCAACCTTCAATCTTGTTTGGCACTGTATCAAAGGCTTTTGCAAAAGCTAAGTAGATCACATCTACTGTACTACCATGGTCTATGTTCAACTTCTCATAGAAACTAATTAGATTAATTTGACATGACCTATCCATCACAAGCAGGCTTAGTACACTTGACATATAATTGGAGAAAAAGCCTTACAATTACCTTGCCCTGGAAAAGGGCATTTTAGTTACCAAGCAGGCTCCGGTAGTTGTGTTTTAAATATATTCATTAAACTATTGTACCACAATCCACCAATCACAGATTGGGGTAAAACCTTAGTGCTATTGGCATTGTGTTGGGACTGGTTGCAGATTTTTGCAAGCCTTACCCCCAGCCCTGATGACACTGGCTTAGAGCTGGTTGGAATCATAGCGAAGGACTTTCTATGGTTTCATCAGCCCAGCCAATTTTGGGGTAACAAGTCTAGAATTGGAAGGACTAGTACAGAGTTTTATTTATTTGCATTTTAAGCACATACTGGTGAAAGCTGCAGCTGATGAAAACAAGCAATAAGTTTTAAGGGACAATCACTGGAGGTTTTCCCTTGAATATTATGGCGAGTACAATTACCAGAAAATTGCACTGATATGCAGCGATGAGCTCTGACGAAGCAGGTTGATTTAGTCTCCAGCCCACCAGCTGACAGACAGACTACTCCGACAATACCGTTATGAGTTTCATTATCTGTACATCTGAAATTTCTTAGGGAAAATGACAATGATTGCAAAAACTAGGACAATTGTCTGAAGTGATAAAGAAATCTCTATCTGAACTATACTTGATTCATTCAGTTTTACATTTAAGTTAAACAGTCACTAAGTAATAATGTCCATAAAAATAATTTCCCCTTGGTATTGTTTTGCTTTGTAAATTTGCAATATTTACAACACTTAATCTGTTATGAAATAAAAGATATGTTATAACAATTTTCTTATAAATGTGAAAATGTCTGCATTCTTTTCATCAATTTCAGATACCAATGAAAATCCATTAACTGCTAAATCACCAAAAGACAAAAAACGTCAACCCAAGAAGCCTTCTAAAAATCCCAAAAAGAAAAAAACAGAGACACTTGTGGAGTCAGAAGAAAAAATTGAAGGTAGTGTAGCTGCAAAGTATTTGTCATGGTTAATGGGCTCTGGGTATCTAAGTTGGGTAGTTAGGCTAGGAGGTCTAAGGTAAGCCTTGGTCATAAGGGATACACTGGAGAGCAGAGATGCATAAAACAATGTAGCTGTTTATTCAGAGTCACAGCTTCTGTATAGCATGATCCTTATATGCAGGTGTAAGGTACAGTATACAGTAACACAATGCAATAAATGTAGAGATAGGTAGTCTTTGAGGTAACTGCAAATAAAGTCCACAGAATCATTTGTTGAGGGTGACTGGATAAGGAAGCACCAACAGAACCTTGCAAGATAAAATATGCAGATGGTTGCAGATGTACTTGCATGTTTAAGACTCAGGTGAGTGTGCAGGACTTGGAAAGTTAACGAGCAGACTTGCAGTTGGCAGGACTCCACAGAAGTTGTAGCAGCTCAAAAGAATGAGTTACTCCACAGCAGAGTGTAGGGAAGATCAGAGTCTTGCAGAGAGAATGAGCATAAAAGGTAATTAGAAGATGCAGTGCAGGTCAGAGTAGCACTTGTAAGCAGAGTATACACAAGGAACACCAGAGCCAGGCAGAGTATGCAGGATACTTATAGCACTGGCTATAGGGGTCTGTGGAGCAGGTTTGGTACCAGAATTTGTGACAGTAATTTTAGGAGAACTAATAATGGATTGATGAATCTAACAATATATACAAATGCCCAATAGAGAAGGTGAAATACTGAATATAACAAATTGACAACCTGAGAGCTATTCCTAATTTTTTATGAATAACGAGAAGAAGGTACAAAAATAAAACAAGAGAGTAGCTTTTCAAAGATAGTGGCATCCGAGCCTGAGAGAGAAAAAAATCAGGGAAGCTAGCATTGTACAAATAAAACTCAGCTAATCTGTTAAGCAACACAATACAATACAGGACTGCCTCCAGACATGTGTCAGGCACTCCACTTATGCACGCATCTTCCAGATGTGCCTTTCAGATGTTACGTGCAAGTAACTTCTATCGTACGGAACTAAGTTCCATACAATAGATCTTGCGTACGTAGGGACTGTACCAAAGTGGGTGGAGGGAAGGGGGGGTGGGCAGGCTTATGGCAGCGTAACTGCCATAAAGCCCACACGAGAGGGGAGTGACAGGGGGAGTTCACTCCCCTCTCTCGTTTGTTCTGCCAGACCCGTATACAAATCTGTCCTCAGGGACCCCTAACAGTGCATGTTTTCCAGGTCTCCTCATAATAACAAGTGATAATGAGTACCACCTATGGATTTTTTCACATATGTCAGTCAGTAATGAGCACACTTGTGCTCCAGCAACGAAACCTGGCAAACACGTACTGTTAGGGGTTCCTGAGGACAGGTTTAAGACCCCCTGATCTAGAGTAGAGTGTGGTAGAAGTTGAGGGCTTTTAAACCCACATGTTCTATTGGTTTGTGTGAACGTTGCTGAATTAGTTGTTCAGGGACTAGTTAGGTTTGAACCATGTTTAGCAAGTGTACAGGCTAGAGACAGATTAACACATCAGAGGGTCCTATATATATATATATATATATATATATATATATATATAAAAATGATAGCCACAAATATATATATACTAATGATAGCCTCAATTACATTTATCAAAGTAATAAGTTCAGTTAATAATTATTGTTTGCAGAGTCAGAAGAAAATGTGGCATCTTCCTCTTTTTCCTCATCCTCTTCTTCATCAAGCGTAAAGGGAAGCAAAAAAACTAAAAAACTTTCAAGGAAAAATCAAAAGAAAAATAAACCTGGAGAAGATGAACCAGATCCAGACGATCCAGAATCAGGTATTATTTAGCTATAGTAACAAAGTAAATAAAAAGAAAGAAAGAAAGAAAGAAAGAAAGATAACATTAATACGATTTCAGTTAAATCTTACTAGACCTACTAGTTCAGGATGTTATAATACAGTACTGATCACTGCCTCAGGTGAGGAGAAAAGGTGTGCATCACGAACCGGATTCAGACACAAGAAGCTTCAGCCTCTTAAGTGTGGTTTTTAAAGAATGGACCTACTATGCATGCGTCGTATGTCATTTACACAATGTACGTACCACTTAGGTATGTACATTGACTATGTGCAGACTTTAAAGACCGCAGTTTCCCATGTGTGCCACAGCAGCCTCTGGGAGTTTTTTTTAGGAAGATTGGATGGGGGTAGGTGGGAAGGGTGGGGTAGTGTAAAGTGTACGCATGGGAAAATAGGGAAGCCCTAGCACACTCTTAAATGCCCTAGGTTAAAAAAAAAAGGGAGGGGGTGTGGTAGGGAGCTTTACGTTAGGTGCAGATAAATGCATATTCACACCTACTTGTGAATATGGTCCCATAATCTTACATGTATCAAAGTGCTGGTTGAATCAGACACCACTTTTTTATATACTGTATATATGTATAAAAAGAATGTATTTCTTTATCATGAACAACCAAATAAAAAGATTTGTATAATTGACATGACATCAAAAAGTGTGAAACTTTGAGATTTGAAGATTTAGGGCATGAGTGAAAGGCTGATAGGTATTGTTGCCTCATATCAAATGCAGAATGAATTAGTTGTGTAACAAGTAACATGTAATATGCACATACTGTAGGATAAAATTAACTCTTAATTTCCCCAAGTATGGGTATTATATAATTTTCCATGTTACAAATCTGTGCAAAGGGACAAAGGTTTTGTATTTAAGACATGCTTATAAATACTTGGTATAATAATAAATGTATTAGTTATGTGATATTTATATATTTGTTTATATATATCTGTGTGAATTCCCCATGCCTTGCTAGCAACCGCTCTATATTAACTTATAAATTGATTAGAGCAACCTTCATTTTGTGTGTTTATTTTTATATAACATATATGATTGCAGATCCAAATCAGAGGCCCAAAGACAAGGGTAAAAAACCAAAGAAACCCAAGACCCCAAATATTAAAGAAGATGATGATGACCCAAAAGATCCTAAAACCCCTCCGGAAGGTGTGAAAAGAAACTATTCATCTATATGCTATCAAGTAACATATGTTTCATATGAAATGATCAGGCATATCTTTCCACCTGCATCTTTAACCTTTGAACCCACTTCTGATCACTGACTGTGGTATTGGTTATAGGGATTTGAACACCTCTAGTGAAAAATGTATTATTTATGTGTAAATGTTTTGGGCACTATGTTTACCAATGGTAAATGAGGAATAATTTTTGCAAGTAGGCTTATTCCAAAATACATATCCCACAAAACATAAAGCAATTGACAGGCCAGATCCTGGACTATGGCTGCCAGCTGAATTACGCACTGTGCGTGCTTAATTTCACTGGCAGCTATGATGTGCCATGCGTACATCATAGCTATGCTAGTGTACCGGCTGGCGTACGTAACATTAGTTAAAGGGGCCACCTAGCGGTTTACGTATGCTGTATCTCTGCCATCTAGGTGGAGATAGGCATTTAAATTAGGTAGTCCACAGACCGAGTCGTAATTTGTCCAGATTTTACTACCTTGAGTGGGGAGTTCAGGGGGCGTGCACTCCCCGCCACGCTGTAGTAACTCAAGACCACGCACGTCCGTAAGACGTGCTTTGGTCTGGATCTACCCCGATGGGAGGATGACTTTTGCATTGTATTGGTAACTGTGAAGAGAATGAACCAGATGCAGCCCTCTGAGCAGTGGAGATCCGAAGATGGATACCTCCCTTCACATGTAAGAGTGTTATGATAGCAGGACCCTACCTTAATATTTTATGTGGGGATGGTGCAGAAGCCTAGATAGCACATAAGTGCTGAAACCAGCCCTGACTGTACAACTAGCATACCTTCCTCCTCCCATTGTATTGGTTAGTTTGTATTAACAATCTGAATGACACTTTGGTAAGCATGTTAGCATTGCACAGCACAGTTGGGGGTTTGGGCATTTGGGCATTTCTTGTGCAGCGTGTAAACACTTTACAATTTTTTCTGCTATCAAACTGATTTTTTGGGGTTCAAGTGTTTACCCAGCAATAGATATGGTTTTCATTTTATTCAGTTCACAAAACAACAAACATTAGAACTGCACAACTAATATCAACCGTGTTAAAACATAGCAGAAATCATGAACATAACAACATTTAACATATAATGTATCTTTAACATAACCTGCTATTTGTCTCCACATTGATTTATACACAAAATATTGTCCTCAGTTATTTCCTACCAACCAAAAAGTACATATCCACATCATGTTACTGAGGTGATCGATGGGGAAAACAAAAGCATTAAAAAAAGATCATTGGTTTCTTTGTGAGCATCATCGGAAAATATATTACGCATTTAGTTAATTTAGTTTCAGTATTGAATATATATAAAATATATAATTATTCGCAGAGTCGGATCAGGGGCCTGAAGACAAAGATAAGAAACCCAAGACCCCAAAGGAAACTGATGATGATCCCAGTGATCCTGAAACTCCTCCTGAAGGTGTGAAAAGCTAAAATATAACTCTCCCTGATACTAGTTAAACTACACATAACATGAAATTAAATGAATTTTTTATCTGCATATTTAATCTATTCTTGGGGCAAAGAAAATCCACCCTTATTGGAGGATGATCAAAGGCTCATCCTAAAGCTAACACTCTTTTTGGCATTTCCCTTGATGCTTTCCTTCTATATATTATCCGTCTTTCTCCATGTTACATGGAATCACCCACCTTGTGTGGTATGCTGTAAAAGAAATAGATGCTTTGATCAGCTTTTATATTTCTATAGACTTTTATGGTTTGAATACTCTTATTTCATTATATGATAACATGTTCAATTGACAATATTTAAATTAGCTTTGGGGCTGAATTCTTGCTCTGGTATTTCTGTTGCTTATATATTTTATAGGTATATGTTATTTGTTACTTAGCTAATTGTAAAGTCTAGGTTCTCCAAAACAATGTACTTAGTCTTTGCTATTAACTGTGAAATAAAATAAAAAATGTAACTGCATTTTTTTTGCCTCCTGCCTAAATATAAAATATTTTTAAAATGGAATTAATTTACAGAAACTAATCAGGGACCAAAGAAACCGAAAACCCCAAAGATAAAAGAAGGTGACGAAGAACCTAGTGGTCCTGAAACTTCTACCGGAAGTATGAAAAGGAAAAGGATGAGTCAAAATTATTTAATGTCATGTGACAAGCATATTTTTACTTTAATCTGCATATTTTACTTGTTTATGCTTTTTCCCTACCCCTTTATTCCCTCTGTGTCTTTCTTTCCACTTATTATCAGTTACTCTTCATGGGCTGGATCCAGACCTTAAGTGCATGAACTTAGTTACTCAAGGGCTAAACCATGTTGATTGCAGGGGAGTCATATTTCATCTGTTGCAAACAGTATAAGAGTTGAGAGGTGATGTTTCCTAAAGTCTAAATAAAAGCGTGATAGTAAACCTGGTCAGTATCTGTGTGCAGTAAGCAATTCAAAGATATATCCCTGCATGCAAAGAATACAATTAACTTGACTCCCCCTGAAATCAACATGGTTTAGCCCTTGAGTAACTAAGTTCATGCACTTAACAAGGTCTGGATCCAGCCCCATGTTACATGTGCAGTATGCTGGATCTGAAGATATGCATTATCTTCTATATTTCTATATGCCTTTATGGTTTGCTTTCTATATTTTAATTGTGTAGCAAAAAAGTATAATTAACAATACGTTTTGGAACCAAGAAGAACAAAGATAGTGGATAAGATGGCGCTCCTCTAAGCTAAAACTAAAAAAGCAGCCCAAAACACAGGGGCAAACACCACTTAAAACACCCTAAAACAATAGGTCAAAATCAAAATTGTGTCAGGCGCTAAAAAGGGGAGGATAATAGGGAAACAAAGCCAGGGGGAATATCAATAGTAAGAGAAATCAAAATGAAGGGACCTAAAATCAAACGGTCTAATAGACAATAGAAATATTGTATATATACCATCAAATAATAAATTAATTAAAATTATGGATTCCAAAACAAGAAAAATAAGGAAGGAATATAAATCTAAGAATGATAAATATAAAGTGCTATTCCTCTAAAAACACAACAAATCCTAATACACAGAATATAAATTCAATAAATATTTTAATAAATAATTAATTAGTGATTTAACCAATAATTCAATACATCCAGTAAAAATTCATAAGTAATTCATACAAGTAATAGTGATAGATAACCAATAAAAATGAATCAAACTATTAAAATTAGGTGCATAACCAACAAGTAAATAAAAATGTGGCTATATGATAACACATAACAAGTGATTACTAATGGACTGACAATAGGTGGCGCTGTGATTCTAAAAAGACGCTCCTAAAAAAGCAATGTTGATTTATAATACAATATAAATAAATAGAAATGTAAAAAGAGTAAAAAAATATATTTAAAATATTTAAAAATTCACTTGGAGTCCACATGAAAGGAAGTCATAAGTTCATAGATTCCTTTGGAAACATCTCTAAGTGAGTGGGCAGTATCAGTAGTTCATCAGCTGTAATTGTTCAGGTCTCCGTTAGGCACAGGAATTTTTAATAATATGTTTCCCTGATAAGTCCTCTCCAGATGGATGGATGTATCCCTCTTAGCGGAGGGGGACCAGGTGGCTCCCCCGAAGGGGTGGAAAAAAAGGGGTAAATAACAGGGATCAATCAGTGTGTGCCAAAAATATATTTCAACATAAATAAAAATAATAAAAACAAATGTATGGAACAAAATAAATAAAACATAGGGATATTGCAATATTGCACAAATAAACAAAACGGCAGTAAGACAGCAACGCGTACCTCGTGTGTAAAACACCGCTACACAGAACGGACCCGCTAGCGATGGTAAGTTCCCGGGAAGATAGCAGGGATGAAATGGAGAGTCACGTAGAGCTGAACAACTGCTAGAAGGGACACCCACTGACGCGTTTCGAATTGCTAAGAATTCTTCCTTATTTTTCTTATTTTGGAATCCATAGTTTTAATTAATTAATTATTTGATGGTATCTATATACAATACTTCTATTGTCTATTAGACCGTTTGATTTTAGGTCCCTTCATTTTGATTTCTCTTACTATTGATATTCCCCCTGGATTTGTCTCCCTATTATCCTCCCCCTTTTTAGCGCCTGACACAATTTTGATTAAATACGTTTTGGAGCTATATTTTTTACCGTCTATATTTGTTATAATTAAATTTACTTTGTTTTTTGTTGCCAAATAAATTCTAAAAGCTAGTGGGCTGGAAGACAATTTAGTGTGACCTTGAGTATCACAAGTAAATATCCTATTATACATATTTGAGAAATGTATTTGAGAATTGAGCATCTATAAAATATTAAATTACAGAGCCAAACCAGGGACTTCCAAACCCAAAGAAACCTAAAACTTCGAAGACAAAGGAAGGTGATGATGATCCCAGCATTCCTGAAAACCCCCAAGAAGGTGTGAAATTACCACTCAGATAAATGATCATAATTGGATTTCTTCCTCTAATCTCTTGCAACTGGAGTTGCTGGAGTTTCTCCAGAACTTTCATCCACCTTTTCCCTCTTGATCCTTATATCTTTCTCTGTCTTTTCCCTGTACATGTTCTATGTAATCATAATTTGCAATGTTATACAGGGTAAGATTTTATAGATACTACATTATTAATTACCGTAGTCAAATTTTTAATGACTATAATCTATGACTATAAAATATATTATTGCAGATCCAAATCGGGGGCCCAAAGACCCAAAGAAAGCTCAGACAAAGGAAGGTGATGTTGAACCCAGTGATCCCACAACATCTCCAAAAGGTGTGAAAATCCTACATTTAATTTAAGTATGCGCACATCCCCCACATCTGATAACGAACGCTTAATTTTCTTCTACATTTATTTCTATTCACAAATTTCCTTTTTTTAATCACAATTCAAGTACATGTGCAAATGGCTAAATTGTTATCCAGTTTTAACAAGCACTTAGGTCTGGATCTGCCCCACTGATAGTAACACTATTGAGAATGGGGCAGATCCAGACCTAAGTACTTGTTATGTTTCATCGCGTCATGCACTCCCCTAGGCACTCCCCTCTCTCATACATACTTTGGTTGTTTTACATTTCCCAAACCCTACCTTAACATTTCAAAGTGTAAGTACGGATGTACATAATGGTTTCACATACATAACGGCCTAATCCGGTCCATACTGTACAATTTAAATGCCTCCCTCTGCCTCCGAAAGTATATTTCCGGGTGTCGTATGGATGCCCCTTCGTTCATAGTTGGTACGTATTTTCAGAGTTACGTGGAGTAACATCTGCCTATACAAATGGGTGATTTTACGTAAGAGGTTAGCGTAAAAACAATAGTGTACTTAGGTCTGGATCTACCCCAGTGTTATTACTATATATTGTTGTGTCCTGGGTGACAGATGACATTTATTTATTTATGAAGGTGATAATATGCAAATGATTCACTGCCTAGTTTTATTGAACAAACTAGCAAAAAATATCTCTACTACACTACAATGATACAAACCATTATTACATCCTATTAGTACACTGAAATAATTTATTTCACTGCCACACTACACTAACAGGGGCCTGTAAGAGAAATGTTGTTGAAAAAGTAAAAACATTATGACATTTAAGAAAAACTGGATCCCCACCGCATCCTAAATTCTGTTTGGGTGAGGGGAGGCCGTGAGAGGAGAATTCTGTCCTGATAATTCGGCAGTTGGAAAACGTCTCTTTGTAGTAATTCAAGATCTGGTCCATCAACCGTATTCTCTTTAGTTATTGCTATCCCTTGGTGTCTGGTTCAGAATTACCACTTACCATCACTTTCTCTATAACATTTGACTCCCACCATCCATCAATATCTTCACTACTAGCACCCCACCAGCTTTTCCATACCATACCTATCCTGCCCAACAGCATCTTCATCTACATACAGCCTACCTGACCAACTGCTACTCTCCTTCATCATATAGCCACCAGCTACTCTTTTAAATTCACATAACTTGTGCCCACAAGCATCTACATCCAATAACCCCTACTTCCACTTATTCTGATAGCCTTCAAATCGAATTCCTATATTCAATTTGCAAAACAAGAAACTCTAGCAATAACTTTACTTAAATATTTTACATAAATGTGATGACACCATTTTATGCAATATAACTATGGATAATTTAACTATATTGTTTAATTATAATATATAGAACAAATATACCATAATTACCAACTAACGAGTGCTACTTATAAAATATTGAGTCACATTTACCAAGTATTTGGGCAAACAACAAATCATATGACAAAAATCCACAACAACTGCTAGACAAATGTGTACTCACTTTACCTCATTGTAAAATGCTGGTCAAGAATAATACTCATACTGCTCCCTTCCTCAATATAAACACTATGACGTATGTCACACTTCATCACTGCATATTGTAACAAAATAATAGATTTACAAATTAACACCTGTCTGTAGTCTGCCTATATGAAGTTAAGATTGTAAAGCCTATATTTTAGAACCAAATCAGAGACGTCCTGATGATGATGATAAAACAAGGAAACCCAAAAACCCAAATACAAAGGAAGGACATGATAATCCTGAAAACCCCAAAAAATCCCAAGAAGGTTAGATGTATAAATGTAAACTTTTCTTTTGGAAATACTGTACTTAAGAGCACACACTCTATTGAGAACTGCCATATGTATATTACTACCAGAGGCAGAACTAGCGAGTTGTGGGCCCAGGTGAAAAAAATATGCTTTGGTTCTGATGATATCCCAGTTAACCCGGTGGGGAGCTTCGGCAGTGCAGTGATGACAGCTGTGGGTCCTTGTATCAGAATGGGCCCTGCTGCCGTTGCACCTGTTGGACCAATAGTACTTCCACCCCTGATTTCTACATAAATTTAAACTGCTATGTGTGGGTGTATAATGCAGCCAGTTAGTAGATGGCTCAATCCATAGGGAGAATTGAGAATTACCTGGAGCCAGACAATAAATGTTTGGTAGTCTATTTGGAAAAAATAAAAAAAAACATAGCTATTTTTTAAAGAAGATAAATTAAAACCACCACAAGGTTTCCCTTTTGGTACTACAAAATTATCAAAGTATCACAAGATATTTACAATCTCAAGACTGTAATACAAAATGTACAAACTTATAGCCAGTCTCCAATACAAATAAAAGATCTGAGCTTATAATATATGTTTTCATCAACAGAACCTTCTCAAGGACTTCCTGGAGATACGGAGAATAAACCCAAAAAGAAAAAGACACCAAACATTAAAGAAGATAAAGAAGTAGACACAGAAGTGACCACAGAAGTGGATACAGAAGTTACAGAAGGTAGGAGTAAAGGGGAATTGAATATATTCATATACCGGCATATACAGGACTGAGATTTATAAAGACCTCGGATTAAACTTTATACATCCAACTTTTCAGATCAAAATGATGAGGACAACACTTCTTCATCTAATCATAAAAACACAAAAAAGCGTTCACCTGGAACCCAGAATCCAAAGAAACCAAAAGGAAATACAAATGGTAAATATAATAGCATTTTTTATATTTATATATTCCTCTCTGATGAAGTCATTAATAGCATGGAGATGCAGTATATTAAAAATGTATCTGCATAAAATATGACATGACTGAAGTGATGATGTGGGCTTAGAGAATGTTTTTCCAAAACTGTCTGCCATGCTCACATTTGTATCATCTTGCTTGCTGTAGTTTTGTGTATCCATTTTGTAAACTTGCATAAATCTCTGGAAGACAGTGGAGAGGAGACACAGTTTAGAGGTGATAGGGGGTTGATGACTTGAATTGTGACCATAGGCATATCTATAATGGATGCAGGGTGTGCAGTGCACACGGGCTCCTCAGAACAGGGGGCCCTGTGGCATGTATCCTGCACCCAGGGTTGGCAGGGGAAGAGGGGCCATTCAGCATCTATTTCTTCCCTCTAAAATCTTCCAGGGGGAAGAAATACCAATGCCAAATTAGTCCCCATTCCCCTGCGGTGGGACTGTCCTGATTAGTGGGGTGAAAAGGGGGCAGGGCTTACAGCGCCGTTAAGCCCTGCCCCCTTTTCGGCCCATGAATCACGACAGTCCTGTCTCAGGTAAGGGAAGGGAGGGCCCATGTGCAAATTCTGCACAAGGACCCCCTCACTTCTTAAAACGCTCCTGATTGTGACATCAAGCACATGCTGTGTCACAACATTGTAAAGGAGGGATCAGGGTCAAATAGCATGATTTGCATCAAACCTCTCCCCCTCTGCTTAACAATGTTGTGAATAGCATAAGTAAAACATGGGGACATAGCTTGATGCTGCAAATGCTTTTCCTTGCCCCCCATCCAAGTCAATAAGCGGGAGAGCTTAAGAGCGCTGCCCAACTAATCCGAGTCTCCTGGACATTCAGGGAATATTAGCATGTAAGTTTTGTTTTTTTTGGTTAAATAAAGAGGATCAAATCTATACTTGCCATGCACAATTATTAGGTGTTTATGATCCCATTCTCTATGTAACAAGCTCCCACCCACACATAATGGCCCTGATTCACACTTAAGTAAGTGCTGAATTTCCGTGCATGTGTTTACATACAGTTAAATTGCCCATGCCCAGAACTTAAATATACACACGTAAACCATGGCTGACTTTTTATTTTTATTTACATGAAATTTTGTGAAGAAACACCATTACATTTACATATATTTAACTGTTTAGGTTGTTTGTGTTGTTTATCTTTTATGTTTATTTTTTTGTTTTATGAAAGTTTTTATATGTAGTGGATCAATGCATTTCTTACTTTATAAAGTATCTGTTTATGTATATTGTTAAGTAACATAATTATTCCTATTTTAAGTTGTATTTTTTAATGGTTACTTTTGTTTACATATGTTAATGAGAGTATGTGCTGTTTTTAGAAAAAAAAAAACCTTTTCCAAACCCAAATCAGTGCATTTAGTTACGTATCTTTGAATCATAATCAATTTCCGGTACCTAAATGCACAACCAATTCACAGCTAATAAAGTCTGCACGTACCTAATTATACACAGAAAAGTCTTTTGTTGCACTCCCGACACAGGGGAGTGGTTAACCAGGTTTTTTATTTTCTCTGAATTGATACTGCAGATTTTTAGTATGCGTATATTTAGTTAAGTTTGCGTTTTAACTCTTACTTGCAAATCAGGTACAACTGGTTTATTTCCTACTCCTTCAATCTTCTGGCTATGACTGAAACTTGGCTTAGCCCTGTGACACCATCTCCCACTCTTCTTCTTCTTTTGCCTATGAGGGTCTTTCCTTCTCCCACTCTTCTAGGCCCTGTAAACATTATGGTGGAGGTGTCAGCTTTGTGCTCATCCCCTCTTGCTCCTCCTGTTGCATCCACCCTGAGCCCTTCCTCATCTTCTTCTCCTTCAAGGTCCACTCCATCTGTCTTTACAATCCCTTAATTCTCTTCATTGCTGTCATCTACTGTCCTCCAATCCCTTGCCCACAATTCTTTGGGAACTTCATGGCCTAGCTCACCCATTTTCTCTCCTCTGATGTCCTGTCATCATGGGTGATTTTAACATTGGCGTTGATAATCCCTCCCACCCTAGCACCTCTAATCTTCTCTCTCCTTGTCCTTTGGGCTGACTCAATGGACTACTTCTATCACCCACAATCAGGGTCACTCCCTTGACCTAGTCTTCTCTAACAGCTTCACTCTTACTGACTTCCCCATCTCTAATGTTCCTCTCTTAGATCATCTCCTCCTCTTGCCTAAACTCAAGCACATCCTCATCAGACAAAACATTAATACCTTTGACATGCCCACCTTCTCTTCTTCCCTTGCCCCCCCCCCTTACCACTCTCTCCTGACCCAACCTACTACATTACCATCGGCCATTGCACTCTGAGATCATGTGGTTCCTTAAACAATGTTCTCATTGTTGTTTTGAGAGTGCTTTACCCACACAGTCAGGATCACCTCATAAGCTATGCTTCAGAGAGTAGGCACACTTGAGACAAACTCTTTGTGGTATAACTTGTTTATATAATTAAACTGGAACTGATCATAATACAAACATTAGAACAGGATAACTGTGTATGAGTAACAATCTTTCATTGCATACTCCATCTCTCAGCAAGTCTGCTTCACAGAAAACTGCCTAGTCACACACTGGAACAAACAAGTTTAATATGCATCATAAACTGTATAACACATAAACACATATCTGACAGCTCCACCTGCTGTCCCTCCAGTGTAATTGTATATCAAGTCTCAGTCTGTTGTAATATCTCAACACTCACATGGCTGAGCACTTCTGGTGGAAACAGGATTCATTGAAGGAATCCACTACTTTAAATTCATCCTTTCCTCTTACAGCTCTGCCCTCACCATGCAAATATTTTTCAAGTCACTTATCCACTCTCAAGCATCCAACCCCCGTTGTAACTTTGTGATCTTCAACTACCTTCTCTCCCCTCCCCCTCCTACCATCCCACCCTCTATCTTTGCATCCAACTTTGTCTCCTACTTCTCATCTAAAATTTTCTGTCAGAAACATCTCCAATACCTCCATCTCACTATAATTTACCCCCTGCCTCTTGTTTACATAAATTTAACCACATTTATCCACTAGTTAAGACTCCCCTTTGCTTTCACTCATTATCTACACTCAATTATCCCTTCACCCACACTTCTCAATAAAATAACCCCTAACACTATTTAGAAGTCACTCCTCTCTCTTGTGACTTTTCTCCTCTCTCCTGTCCAGCAATGCCCCCACTCCTCCTCCTTCCTTCAGATTAAGAGCAGCCAGAACAAAGCGGCTGTGTTTACAATAGTGAGTGGGCGAATCTTTCTGTCCGCGCTAGACACCTGCCACTGGCTTGGATTTTTAGATGAGTGCCAGCTTCTGAACACATAAATCACAGTTTATCTTAAAATCCATCCCTTGTCAAGTGATCCAGCAGAAGGCAGACCTGTACTCCTTAAAGCTGTCTGTGTCCGGTGGGAGTCGCCGCTGCGAATGCTGTCTTTTAGAAGTAGAAACACCCAAAAATCTACTTTTTGGCTGTCTCTATTTCAAAAAGGCAGCCCTTTGTAATTATTTTTTTTTGTAATGGGTTTTTGCAAGCTCCATTGGAAGCCTCCAGAGAGATGAGTAACACTCTCCAGGGAATTTTAGGGTTACGCTCTGGGCAAGGGAGGGTTAGGGTAATAGAAGGGGAGGGTTAGGGTCAAGCTTTGGGAAGGGAGTCTTAGGATTAGGCTACGGGAAGGGGGGCCTTAGGGTTAGGCTACTGGAAGGGGAGTCTTAGGGTTAGGCTGCGGGCAAGAGAGTCTTAGTGTTAGGCTCCAGGGAAGAGAGGGTTAGGGTAATGGAAAGGGAAGGTTAGAGTAAGGATTAGGGAAAGGGTTGAGATAAAGTTTATACTTACCATTTGGAGTTCTGTCTTTGGTGAACCATGGATCAATTGCTTTGCCTCTATAAGGCAAAATCAATTGAGTTCCCAGCCAGTTTGGAACTGACACAGCGGCGACCGACACCCCCTGTGTCTAAGCCTTGTTACAGGCTTAACCAATGTAAATATTTTCTATTGCTGCAAAAGGGGCAATAGAAAATCTTTTATATGTTGACTCTACTATATTACAAATGACCTAATAATAATAATTAATAATAATAATCGTAATAATAAAAAATTTTGCTCCCAAAAAAGGCAAAGGAAAAAAGAAAATCATTTCCGTAGTGCCAAAAAAGAAAAAGGTCTATTATATAGTTGAAGAGCCTGATGGTAAGTAAAATACTTGTTCATGATAATTTATAGACGTTTTGTAAAATAACAACAATGGGCCGGATCCAGAACTACGTCCGTCTTCCAAAGACGGACGTAATTCAATGAACAATAGCTACTGCGCATGCGTAGTAGCTATTGTACGTAATCTACGTATCGTTTTGATACGTAGATTGCGTATATGCGGTCTAAAAGACGCTACGCATGCGCAGTAGCTATTGTTCATTGAATTACATCCGTCTATGGAAGACGGACATAGTTCTGGATCCTGCCCAATGATAGCAACTCCAGGAAATCAGTCATGTGTCATATTTCTTGGAAATTGCCAAGGCCTGATATACAAAAATGTGCTTTAATTATCACAAATATGTACAGTGGTTTAAAGAAGTTTGTTTTTCATGTGATACATATTGCTATGTAATGATTTTAAAGGTGTTAAAATTTCAGTTAGTGTATTGCAACAAAAAAACAATTGTCGTTTAACCAAATATGCCCTTCGTCTCTATTTGTTTAATGTGCACTATTAAGTATTTATGGAGTACTATTCTTTCTTATTCATATTTTCTTGCATTGTTACTTCTCATCTAATGTACTTGGTAAAGTACAAAAATATGGATAAGACAACCTTTAGTGGTATAAAAAGAGATGACATTTACATATTAGATTAGAGACTAGAAAATATACTACTGCATTTTATTTTATGAAAGCGCAGCTTAGTAACAAATATGTTTTGTTTGTTTAAACCAGAACCATTGAAACCAGGAAAAGGAAAAAAACCTAAAACGAAGCCTTCAAATAAAGACATAATAAAAAGAAAAAAGAAGATTGACTCAGAGGAAGAAAGACAAGGTATTTGGCACCATATTCACAGATCAGAATGAGTTAGGTCCTTAATTACTCAAATTTTAAAGGGGAATCTGCACTAATACTTAAATCAGGTTGTCCTTCAACTTGCATCTAAGGTTACAGATTTATTCTATACGCATGCAGTATGATATAGTAGAAAGAATTTAGTCATTAATTAATCACACAGTTTTAGCGTCACTTAGTTTATAAATAAGTGAAAATAACATGTCAATGGGTTAGCATATATATTTTAAGTGAAACATCCACTTTTTTCTCATATTTATTTATAAACAGGTTTTTATTGAAAATAATATATTTGTCATTTTTAAAATACAGTATCTAAATCTAACTCAATATGTTATATGGAATAGTAGGATAACTATATTTGTAAAACTTAAATAACAAAACAATATAATATTTTTTACCCTAGTATCACTTTTCACTGCTATACACACCATTGATAATGATCAATGATATTCAAATCTATTATATACTAAAGCTTTTAACTAATATATTTTCAATGCTTAAATCAGAAACCGTGGAGAGTGAATTTTCAAGTTCTTCCCAGTCTTCATCATCACATAGCAGCAGCAAATCAAGTACCAGGCGGTTGACTGGAAAAAATAAGAAAAATATTAAGGAAAAAAATAAAAAGAAGATTCCCGGTAAGAAAAAACACTTCAACAAAGCTAGTTTATAAAAAAAAATGTAAATATATTTCAAATACAGACAACAAATAACAACTTACCATATTTGTGCCCAATACCTGCATTAACTGATGTGACAATGGGCTGCATCCAGACCTTGTTAAGTGCATGAACTTAGTTACTCAAGGGCTAAACCACGTTGAGTTCAGGGGAGTCATATTTCATCTGTTGCAAATAGTATTACTGTTGAGAGGTGAGGTTTCCTATCCTAAGTCCAAATAACAGTGTGATAGTAAAGCTGGTCAGTATCTGTGTGCAGTAAGCAATTTAAAGATATATCCCTGCATGCAAAGAATACCATTAACTTGGCTCCCCCTGAAATCAACATTGTTTAGCCCTTGAGTAACTAAGTTCATGCACTTAACAAGGTCTGGATCCAGCCCAATGTATGTATATATAACAAATGTATTGCTACTGAATTTTTTTTATTATAACAAGCAGTGTGAGGGGAACATCTGCATTTTCCTTCAATAATTCTAAATAAAACAAAATATTAAACAAAACTTTAAATTTTTCTTTTAAGATGAAGAACCAGAAGAGCCATTAAAGCCACCAAAGAAAAAAAAAGAAGAATTTCCTCCAACACCTGAACTTCCCTATAATAATGAAGGTTCTGGAGATGGCGGTAGTGGAATGGATATTTTTCCAACCACTATGATAACAACTCTGAATACTCAGTCAACAACTACAGCACTACAAACTACAGCGGGATCAAACCAAACAACAGGAAACGTAAACTCAACATCAAAGTCATTGACTGGAAGTACTGTTATAAATTCAATCAAAACAACCCCAAGTACTACTTTATCTACTGAAGTACTCTCTGAAAACAACTTAACTACAGTAAGCCCCCACACTCAGGGTTTAACATCAAACAAGGCAACACCAAGCATACCCAATCTTCTGACAACTGTTGACCAGGCTGAAAAAGTTTCAACTACAAGTAAGCTCTACACATCAACACCACTGGACACCACAATCGGACTAAATATGGCGACAAGCATTCCGGTTCAACAAAGTAAGAATAATAAATACACAACTGTAGATAATAATTTGGAAACATTTGTTATGGTAACAAGTAGTAAGATAAACAAAATCAACACTAAAGCAAGGACAGAGCCACACAATTATGGATCCACTGTAGAACAGATGCAGATGGATACCAAAGTCAAAGAAAGACACAATCATTCAACAGTTATGGTTTTAACAGACACTGAAAAATCTTCTGACAGGGAAACAGAAGCTGATATAGCAAGTTCAATAGGTTTAGGAGGAAATAGACAAATGACAGCTGGTACAATTAGTCCATCACATTCTCTAACAAATGAAGAAGTTTATAAAAAAATATCACCCTTCACTTTAAATAACGATTTCACAGGAAATTTTCAGGCAGGTGCAACACAAACATTATTTACATTTGCACATGAAAACAACAAACTATTTAGTGATCTTGTATCTATGACTACAGAAAGGGTAATTCCAATTGCAACAACAGCAATTTTTTCAAAAATGGACTCTATAGCATCTGACATAAGCAGTATGGAAGACATAACAAGAAAAGCAGAAGCTACGACATATAAGCAACCAAATCCACCAAGTATGGACAACTTACAGATAAATCCTGAAATGACAATATTAGCGACAGCTACTGAAAGACAAATTGCTGATAATCTATCAGTTAATGTATTTAATATAACTTCACAACCAACACATATTCAGCATGTTAAAGAGGATAAAAAATTGTCAGATTCTTTAACAGACAGGCCATCTATAGAGCAAAGTATAACTAAAACTACAAATATTTCAATATTTGTCACAACTGATGCACTAGCAGAACATTCTAACTTAGCAGCAGTAGATCCTACAAAACAAACACTAGTATCCACTGTAGGAAAAAGCATCAGTACATCTGGTGCTATATTAAATAAACATTTGGGCGATGAGTCTATACCAACACATTCTGGAGTCACTCCTGATATCACCACATGGACAAGGCTGAATCCCACCATAGTGTCTAAAGAAATACATGAAAATAATATTTTGAGCATAGGGGTCCAAACCGAAAAAACTCAAGACCCAAGTCTAAATACTGAAAAACTGTCAGAGGACAGTGTAACTACACAAAGTGCACTTACAACACAGTCTCAAACTTTTACAAAATCTCTGAACATTAATGAAAAGGAGAAAACAACTCAATTAATAAGAGTAACAGCACTTGAAACCTCAAAAGAGCAGACTCTAACTACAAAACTCCCATTAATAGACAGCACTACACTTAAATCCTTTACTAATTCTATAAATCCTAATGAGCTAAAAGCGGACACAACAAACACAAATAATATTTTAACTGAAAAAACTGATAAACTATTTAGCCCAACAAATGAAATAGAGACTATAAAAACAATTAACACAAATCAATCAGTAACTTTGTTACCACATTCTGTAGAATTGTTGTCATCAACATTCAAGAAAGTTACAGACAAAATAGATAACAATTTGGGGACACTTTTTAGTAAAATAAGTACTACACCACAGATAGAAGTCACTACACTAATGGTTGTTGGAAAAACAAATAAAAGTACTTTAGAGTCTGTTGCAACGGAAGAAACAGTGACAGAACATTCATTTAGTAATATTAGTGAAGCCACTTCCTTAGATACTGCTAAAAGTACAATTAATTTACAAACTTCCTATTTCCCCAGTTTGCCAAAGCAATCAGCATTTGATGAAAACGCTGAAGCCTTGTCTAAAAATCTAACATTGTCACCCAGCAGCTACACTACAACATTCCCCGTTGACAATAACACAATCACAACTTTAACAACAGAACAAATAAATGCCACTCTAAATGACATAGTCACCAAAGAACATACAGTTCCACCAACTCTAGACCATACAGCGAGTATATATAAAACATCACACATACTAGAAGGCAGTCAAAAAACTTTTATAACAAAGATAGATATTTCACCTACACAAAATACAGCCCTCCAATCTACAAACAATGCAGAGGTAGAAACTACAGAGTCACCAGTAAACCAACCCACACCTGTGACTTCTACAGAATATTTATCTAGTACTAAACCAATAAAATCTATAACTCCTGAACAATTTACAGAAAGCAGAAGTACCAATAACACTAAAACCACTTACATCCCTAAGGTGCTAACAGAAGATCTGATTAGCCTTTACACCACACACTCACCTGAAGTCCATACAACAGCTCACGTGACACCAACCATTCCATATACTAGTTCCAATGCAGTGCAGACCACATTACTTAATAATACTGAGAAACAGAAAATAGATGAATCGCAGACAACTTTAAATCCCAATGATTTAAATGTAGAAATATCAACAACTAATAAACAACATCTTCATACAACAATACTTACAACAGAAATAAATAATATATTTAATGTGACAGTTACAGCTAATGCTAACCCTACATTAAGTGTTTCTGTAAGTGAGACATCAAATGTGGAGCAGACAGGTTCAATAGATAAAACTTTCCAAGTAGCATCAGACCAAACACTTAATACAGCTTTCCAACCTACAAACGATGCAGAGGTAGAAACTACAGAGACCCCAGTAAGCCAACCCAAAGCTCTAACATATACAGAACATTTATCTAGTACTAAAGTAATACATTCTATAACCCCTGAGCCATTTACAGAAAGCAGAAGTACTGATAACACTAAAATCAATTACACCCTCAATGTGCTAACAGAAGGTCAATTGTCAACAGTTGCACCAAGTGATGGCTTTGGAATAGAAGAAAACACTCAAGTTTTTTCTTACCATTCTACTAATAGTACACCTACAGCTAAATCTAATGGATACACTTCTGTGTCAAAAGAAACAGCAAGTGTAGATAATACAACAAGTTCTACTGAAAAGATTGTGAATGACACATTAAGCACACCAAAGATACTGATTAGCCTTTACACCACACACTCACCTGAAGTCCACTCAACATCTCATGTGACACCAACCATTCCATATTCTAGTTCCAATGCAGTGCAGACCACATTGCTAAATAATACTGAGAAACAGAAAATAGATGAATCACAGACAACTTTAAATCCCAATGAGCTAAATGTAGAATTATCAACAACTGATAAACAACATCTTCATACAACAATACTTACCACAGAAATAAATAATATATTTAATGTGACAGTTACAGCTGATGCTAACCCTACATTAAGTGTTTTTGTAAGTGAGACATCAAATGTGGAGCAGACAGGCGCAATAGAAAAAACCTCCCAAGTACCATCAGACCAAACACTTAATACAGCTTTCCAACCTACAAACAATGCAGAGGTAGAAACTACAGAGTCACTAGTAAGCCAACCCAAAGCTGTAACATATACAGAACATTTATCTAGTACTAAAGTAATACATTCTATAACCCCTGAGCCATTTACAGAAAGCAAAAGTACTGATAACACTAAAATCAATTACACCCCCAACATGCTAACAGAAGGTCAATTGTCAACAGTTGCACCTAGTGATGGCCTTGGAATAGAAGAAAACACTCAAGTTTTTTCTTACCATTCTACCCATAGTACACCTACAGCTAAATCTAATGGATACACTTTTGTGTCAAAAGAAACAGCAAGTGTAGATAATACAACAAGTTCTACTGAAAACATTGTGAATGACACATTAAGCACACCAAAGATACTGATTAGCCTTAACACCACACACTCACCTGAAGTCCACTCAACATCTCATGTGACACCAACCATTCCATATTCTAGTTCCAATGCAGTGCAGACCACATTGGTAAATAATACTGAGAAACAGAAAATAGATGAATCACAGACAACTTTAAATCCCAATGAGCTAAATGTAGAATTATCTACAACTGATAAACAACATCTTCATACAACAATACTTACAACAGAAAGAAATAATATATTTAATGTGACAGTTACAGCTGATGCTAACCCTACATTAAGTGTTTCTGTAAGTGAGACATCAAATGTGGAGCAGACAGGCGCAATAGAAAAAACCTCCCAAGTACCATCAGACCAAACACTCAATACAGCTTTCCAACCTACAGACAATGCAGAGGTAGAAACTACAGAGACCCCAGTAAGCCAATCCAAATCTGTAACATATACAGAACATTTATCTAGTACTAAAATAATACATTCTATAACCCCTGAGCCTTTTTCAGAAAGCAGAAGTACTGATAACACTAAAATCAATTACACCCCCAACATGCTAACAGAAGGTCAATTGTCAACAGTTGCACCAAGTGATGGCTTTGGAATAGAAGAAAACACTCAAGTTTTTTCTTACCATTCTACCCATAATACACCTACAGCTAAATCTAATGGATACACTTCTGTGTCAAAAGAAACAGCAAGTGTAGATAATACAACAAGTTCTACTGAAAAGATTGTGAATGACACATTAAGCACACCAAAGATACTGATTAGCCTTTACACCACACACTCACCTGAAGTCCACTCAACATCTCATGTGACACCAACCATTCCATATTCTAGTTCCAATGCAGTGCAGACCACATTGCTAAATAATACTGAGAAACAGAAAATAGATGAATCGCAGACAACTTTAAATCTCAATGAGCTAAATGTAGAATTATCAACAACTGATAAACAACATCTTCATACAACAATACTTACAACAGAAATAAATAATTTATTTAATGAGACAGTTACAGCTGATGCTAACCCTACATTAAGTGTTTCTGTAAGTGAGACATCAAATGTAGAGCAGACAGGCGCAATAGAAAAAACCTCCCAAGGACCATCAGACCAAACACTCTCTGTCACACCGAAGATGGAAAATGTGCCGGAATCCACAATGAAACCTGCTTTCTCTTTAGATATTACAGAACAGCAATATATAGGTTTTTTGCCTTCAACTTCATTACCATATAGCTTGAACTCTCATCAACAGTTATCAACAGTAGCTACAGATGTAGAAGGAATTGATAAGACTCCAACATCATTTACAAGTGATAGTGATCCTGATGCTACCACAACCTTTAAAACAAAAACTAGCAGTGTGCTAAATATACATAAATCAGTTTCAATTATTGGAGCACAAACTGAAGAACAAGCCACCAGTATTCCAGCTGTAACCGACTCAACACCTGTCACGCTGGTAGGAATTTCTGATTCAGCATCTGAAGAAACATCACAAGCTAAGACCAACCAAAAGGCAGATCTGTCACCCACAGATCCATCAGCTACAGTGGAAAACAAAGACCTAATAAGTGATGTAGCTATTACAACTCCAGCTGCTGAACTAGCATCAAGTGTAACTAAGTTGGCAACAATTACTGTAGAAATGAAACCTGCTATCGCTATAGGTATAACAGAACAGCAACATACAGGATATTTGCCTTCAACTTCATTGCCAAAAAACTTGGACATTCATCAACAGTTATCAACAGTAGCTACAGATGTAGAAGGAATTGATAAGTCTCCAACATCATTTACAAGTGATGGTAATTCTGATGCTACCACAACATTTAGAACAAAAAGTAGCAGTGTGCTAAATATAAATAAATCAGTTTCAATTATTGCAGCACAAACTGAAGAACAAGCCACCAGTATTCCAGCTGTCACACTAGTAGGAATTTCTGATTATCCATTTCATTTAAAATCATCAGCATCTGAAAAAACATCACAAGCTAAGACCAACCAAAAGGCAGATCTGTCACCCACAGATCCATCAGCTACAGAGAAAAACCAAGACCTAATAAGTGATGTAGCTAATACAACTCCAAGTAATGAACTAACATCAAGTGTAACCACGTTGGCAACAATTACTGAAGAAATATCTAGTCTGACAACACAAGCTACAGATCAGTCTATAGGAACATCAATATTAAGTATGTTTAATGAAAATGAGAAACCTACTGTTATGAAAAGTAATGAGAGCATTAGTACAACTATATCAGCATCTACAGATCATACGCTTTCTGCCATGACCACAAGTTCAAATAGAAACGGAGAAAAAGTAAGTGGGGGAGATACAATACATTGGACAACAGGTCTTGCGAGCACAGAAAGCACACACAAGACAGTAGAAATCCCAACGGTAATGACAATCGCAGGTTTAAAACACACAACAGAAATGCAGTACATTCATTTGTCCCCTAACATAATACTCACTGACAATGAATTAGCAAATACTCCTGAGGGTACAGACTATAGCGCTACACCCATTACTGATGCTTTACACACAACTAGCAAATCTAATGTATCACCTTTTTTTCCAATTACACTACAGACAGATAGAGATTATCACAAACTTGTAGGGGAAGAGACAGATACATATGGAACAGACATTTCAACACAAGGGCAACAAACTCTAGATCAGCTAAGTAGAAAACAATCCATGATAACTTCCTTGCCCGCAGTGGTAAGTGAAAAGCAATTGTCAACAACCTCAATTTCCAGCAAAATATCTGCAGTACCAGCAAGCACTATTAGTCCTACAAATCCATTGGTGTCTAATAGAGAATTCAGTATAATCAATGATACAACAAATACGGTAACAGTAAGTACAGATCAATCCTTGTTATATGCAGGACATATGTCAACAATTAATGATATTCCTACAGTTTCCAGTACAGATTATAACATGTTTAAAGTAAAAAACACTACAAGTACTGAGAAAACAAGTCCAAGTTCATTAATGCCTCTGTCAGGAATAAGTAGGAAAACATTAACTGGGACACTTAGTATGTTACTTTCTTCAAGAGCATTCGAAATATTACAAAATAGTAGTGTACAACCAACATCTAATACACTGGATAACAAAAAAGTCACAACAGAAGCAAAGGAACTAATTGTAACTGATCAATACTTTAATGGCTCAATCACTCCTGTACTGGATACAGATTCCAGTAATGATCTGTTACCTGCTGTGACCAATGCAGAAGAAAGTTTCACAAATGTGACTGAGGAAACAAACCCTCTGACTACACTGCTCACCAGTCAGGGAGTCACATTGCCCAGTTCCACAAAAGGAGGTTTACAAACATCTACTGTAACTACTGCAAAATATAGTACAAATATTTCCACTGCTTTTAAATTACTAGCTGAAAGCTTTCCCGCTGTCAGAAATGTAGATGTTTCCACTGATAATACTTTATCTGTTGCACATGGTACTCAAGTTTTACATACAGGAAATAAAAGCCCTGAAGATGCAAGTGAGGAAGAAAGTGCATCCAGGCAACGATCTTCAGTTACTTCAAAAGACCATTTGCCTAGTGTTTTTCTCAGCACACCATCAAGCAGAGTGTCTACAACTGTAAGTAAGGATGCACATGGGCCTGTTTCACCCACAAAACCACTCGGAATTGTAAGTTCTAAGTATTCACCGGTTGCTCAAACAACAAATAATACTCTTGGAGGTGTCTCTAAAACACAATATTTAGATAAAATCTATAACACTGAACAAAATGTCACTATGAATGTACTCACAACCCTATTAACCACAAAGCACATAAGTAATTTATTAAAAAACATAACATATCATTTACATGCACCTTTTTTTAATTTTACAGTGAGCACACTGAAAACATCCAAGGATCAAAGTGCTACAGATTCTAATGATATTATCCATACCACAGACTCTGAAACATTGACGGAAATTGCAAATACAACATCCTATAATGGCATGTCATTTGTTCCAACAAATCTAACACCCCTTAAGGATGAGAATAATAAAAATACCACCTCTACGCAAACAAGTAGTGCCGATTACAGCGCAACTACCAAATCTACACAGACCGAGTCTTCTGGTCCTACAAAAAGTACAAATATGATGGCATTTTCTACCACTACTACACCTAGTAAAACATTGGATCCATTTGAAACCCAAACACAGGTAGAAACTAAGAAGACAATAACAGAGAGAGCCAGCACAGTGGGAACAGAAACCAATATAAAGAATAATGATTCGACAAAAACCACAATAAGTATTTCCGATGTTCAGCTAGGAAAATCTACAACAGAGCCAGAATCTGCTAATATGAAAACCGAAAAGCCTGAAGATATTCCAGAGCTTTCATCATCTGTGAAGAGCACTGTACATGAAGAACAAATGCCAATTTCAACAAAGAGCGCAATTTATGGCTCGGCAACAGAAGCAGCAAATCCTACAAATGTTCCAACTATCATGCCCACTGCAGAGATAGAAAATAATATTAAAACCACCAAGCACCCAACAATAGACCCTTATCATGTTTGTGATTTGCTTAGGGATGAAGCAGCTAAGTTGCAAATTCCAGACATTGATCTGCAGCGTATTATTCAGATATGTATTGAATTGCAGCAACAGCAGCCACATGTAAGTACACCAGCTTCAGAGACCAAGCTACCTAATGTAAACAATGGAAATATTCCCCCTGGAGTTTCATTTGTGACAACACCTTACTTTAGTCAACAGCCAGGATCAAGAATTATTCAGATTGTGGAGGAAATAAACAGGAGATTTGTTTCTCCAACAAGAAATATAACAAGAATACCAGGCCAGAACATTTATAAGCCAACAGCATGGTTATTGTTGTTTAATAAAATCAAAAGCTCATATGGTAAGTTATTTATTTTCTATATAAAGTACTGTATTTATATTACAATATTTTGCTTTTGAATTAAAACATTATCTGATGCCTTTAAACCATCTTTTAACTTTTTTCCCATATAGCAGTACTAATATTTTCATTTTGTGAGAATGCCAATGCATTGTTGACGTTTGTTAGTACAGTATAGTTAAATATTTAGCAGGAGTCCGTATTAATAAGTTTTTTTGAATTACATTTGTAAAATCGGGTACTTACTGTACAATGAATGTGGATGCTAGAATGATTCGTCAGAATCACAAAACAGCCCAGTAAAGCTGCCGACTGATTTGCAATGGTGGATTGGATTGCAGCTGTGCAAATCCTATAATGAGGGCATAATGCAGCCTGAAATTCTGTCCGAGATTCAGGCAGTGTGTATGTGCTGCACGATTTTCTTGGCTATCAGACCATTTTGTCAGGAGCCATGGAAATTGTGTGTACCCAGGGGTTACCTTGGACTAATACAGGTTGAAACATTTTCAGATAAATTCCATTTGAAGTACAAATTAAAAGCAAATGCCCTAAACCAGATAATATAGTCCACAAACTGGAAACAAAAGCACTGAATCTTGTGTGGGAACTACTAGCATTGATTCTATGCAGCAAACACATTTAGCAACAATGAGGGAGAAAATACAAGGGACAATATGAACATGATTCAAGGAAAGGAAGAGAGCGGGAAGACAATCTAATGGGTAGAGAAAGATAAACTGGGGTCACTCAGAGGGATAAGTTCATGGAGTTGCAGATTTTGAACAACAAAAATAATGGCATGGGATCACGTATTTGCACCGTGTGTTTTTCTGGATCAACAAATGTTTTGTATTTATCAGAGAATGCTGTCTGTCTGTCCTACTACTGTTAGGCCGCTTGTTGCAGTACCATTTGTGGTGATTAGTGAATATGGTAAAACTACTGTACTGTATATATAAGTAAAGAAATGGATACCATTGATGGTGAGTTTAATATAAAATGCTTTATATAATGGCTTGTTATTACAGTATATCAAACTCCCTTACAGCACTTACTACTACTAACATTAAAGGCTTGTTGTTGGTAAGCAACAATACTAAGCCTTTATACCGGGCATAGTCAACCTTTGGCAATCCAGGTAGTGTTAGACTACAATTCCCATCATGCTTTACCAGGTATTAGCTATGCCTATGCTGTTGGATCATGCTGGGAGTTGTAGATTCACAATGCCTGGAGCAAGATTTACTAAACTCGAGATTGTCAAAATGATTTTTTTCCTATTAAATCGCCATAGATGAGTTTTTTTTTCTAAATCGCCATTGTTGAGCTATCTGTGTCGATTTTTCCCATTCATGAGATCAAAATCTTCAGATTTACTAAGGTGCGAGTTGTAAACTCGCTGTAGAATGGCCTAAAAAATCGGCACAGATAAAAGAGGTGGGTGTGAGTGTAGATTTCATTGAAATCGGCACTCACCCCCTGAAAAAAACCCATCTGCCTAGTTTAAAAATAGTTAATATCTACTTTACATGGCTGCCGCGGCTGCAAATTATCCCTTAGCATGCTGTGCCATATAGTCCCATATGCAGCAGCATGGCAAGGGTTAACAGCATGAGATGGCATACCAAATAACCCATACACTAAATAACATTAATCACTGTCCCCTGATCCTAAAATAAATGTTAAAATGTCCCCTTAACTACAAGAAATAAGTAAGTGTCCTCCGTTCACTATATAATTAAATATCTGTCCTCCACCTATTAAATAAATAAATAAGTGTTACACGCCTATTAAATAAATCTATAAGTGTCCTCCGCTTATTACATAAATCAATAATTGTCCTCCAGCTAGTAAATACATCAATATCTGTCTTCCGTGTATATTATTAATATTTCCATTATCCCCGTGCCATATGCAAAAATAATACTATGTAAATCAATAAGCCTAACATTAAAATCTGTATAATACTCATGTTTCTGAACTCTCTAGTCTTGCCAGGCGACGTTCTGCAGGCTGGCTAGTCTTCTTCTTCCTGAAGGACCGCGGGAGCAGCTCCGGCTTCTTCAGGGTACCTCCGGCGAATTAATCTACCCCATAAAGGGACTATATTTACACACTCTTACAGTCTGATATGTGATTGTATAAATATAGTCCCTTTACGGAGTAGATTCATTCGCCGGAGGTACCCCGAAGATGCCGGAGCTGCTCCTGCGGTCCTTCAGGAAGAAGAAGACTAGCCAGCCTGCAGAACGTCGCCTGGCAAGACTAGAGACTTCAGAAACATGAGTATTATACAGATTTTAGTGTTTGGCTTATTGATTTACCGAAGATGCCGAAGCTGCTCCTGCGGTCTTTCAGGAAGAAGAAGAATAGCCAGCCTGCAGAACGTCGCCTGGCAAGACAGAAACCTTCAGAAACGTGAGTATTATACAGATTTTAATGTTTGGCTTTTTGTTTTACATAGTATCATTTTTGCATATGGCACGGGGATAATGGAAATATTAATAATATACACGGAGGACAGATATTGATGTATTTAATAGCTGGAGGACAATTATTGATTTATGTAATAAGCGGAGGACACTTATAGATTTATTTAATAGGCGTGTAACACTTATTTATTTATTTAATAGACGGAGGACAGATATTTAATTATATAGTGCACGGAGGACACTTAGTTATTTATTGTAGTTAAGGGGGACATTTTAACATTTATTTTAGGATCGGGGGACAGTGCTTCATGTCATTTAGTTTATGGGTTATTTGGTATGCCGTCTCATGCTGTTAACCCTTGCTATGCTGCTGCATATGGGACTATATGGCACAGCATGCCATGGGCTAAATTGCAGCCCGGCAGCCATTTTTTTTTTTTTTTAATACTACAACGATGTCTGGCAATTTTTAAAGGGTTCATTTGCCACGATTACAAGCTTAATCACGGCGAATAAACCCTTAAAAAATTGCAAGACATCGCTGTAGTTTTGAAATCGCTGGACATAAATCGGGCATAGTAAATTCAGCAAATTTAAGTGAAAAAACTCTGCCGATGTCCAGCGATTTCAAATGACGATTTCATCTCGCGTTTAGTAAATCTTGCCCTTGGAGTAACAGAGGTTGGGTGTATTTGTTTTATACCATTAATGTGCACATCTGGTGCTTCATGCAATTTCCTAGTTCTGTCTATTAAACCAATACATGGTTTTAAGAAGTTAGGTATTGACCTTTTTAAAGTAATACATACTATTGGTTCATTTATTATAGTCCACAGACAGTTGATGGCCTGTAATTTTTGTAAGTGCTGTACTAATTGTACTGGAATTTGTAAGCTCCATCTTAGAACAGAAATTAGATTAATAGAAGTCATATAAGTATGCACAATAACAAGCTTTTGTCCGGGAAGCTTAATTTAGGAATTCAAAGTGAGAGGAAACAAAGAGCATTCATATTAATACTGAATTATTTGTAAATATTTATCCCTAGACCCAGAGAAAAATTTGTGCATTGGAAAACCAGCAGATGGAATGACTACTTTGCAGAATGGATCCATGGTGGTATTTCGAGGTAAGGTGGTTGACTATCCATGTCATTAAAAGTCCTAAAAGGTATGACTTTTATCATTCACCAAAATACAACACAAACTAAAGTAGTTTTTAGCTATGGCAAAGTCTTCTGTATGTGTAATTTATTATTATTATTTTATTTTTTTATTTATTAACAGGTTTATGTAGCGCTTTACAATTTTAACAATCATTATAACAGCACTGGGTGGGTAAGAGGGCCCTGCCACTGACACTCTATAGGATATTAGGGATTGATACATAAGAGACAGTGCTATATAATCACACAACGGACCAGCCAGCTTGCATGGTAAAAGTGCTCAGTGCTCTGTGTGATCCAGTCACACAATAGTATTAGTAACAGAATTGAGGGGAATTTTAGTATAGAATGAAAGTGAACAAGTTTGGTTTAATCATGAAATGAGGGCCATATAATATAGTAGTTGTAAATAGTGTAGACAAATGTTAAGTAGGTTGTGGAATTTGGTAAGCTTGTCTGAAGAGGTGAGTTTAAATGGAGTGCTTGAAAGTTTGGAGACTAGAGGATAGTCTTAGTGGGTGAGGAAGGTTATTCCAGAGAGTGGGTGCAGCCCGGGAGAAGTCTAAAAACCAGGAATCAGAGCATTTGTATAGTGTGGAGGAGAGCTGTATGTCCTGTGAAGATCTGAGAGAGTGAGCTGGGATATAACTTGAGATGAGAGAGGATATGTATGCAGGTACAGTCTTATTGATGGCTTTGTAAGTTAGCAAAAGGATCTTGTACTTGATTCTGTAAAATACAGGCAGCCAATGTAGAGACTGACCGAGTGGAAAAGCTCCTGAAGAGTGTTTGGCAAAGAAAATTAGGGGCCCGATTTACTAAGCTACGGGTTTGGAAAAGTGAAGATGTTGCCCCATAGCAACCAATCAAATTCTAGCCTTCACTTTTCTAATACATACTTGAGAATGTCAGATAGAATCTGATTGGTTACTGTGGGCAACATCTCCACTTTTCTAAACCTGCAGCTTAGTAAATCTGGCCCTTAGTCTAGCTGCTTCATGTAATATAGACTGTAGGGGGGTTAATTCTCTAATGTGGGAGTCCAATAAGGTGAGGCTTACAATAATCAATGTGGGAGATGTTTAGTGCATGAATGAGAGTTTTTGCAGTGTTTTGTGTGAGATATTTGCGTATTCTGGAAATGTTTATTAGATGTATTTAACAGAGAGAAAAAAATGTTGAAGCGCTTTGTGTAAATATAAAGAGTTTAATAATACACCAAAAATATGTAAAATTGACAGACAACTACAATTGCAAAACCAAATACTTAGACAAGGAAATCACTTAGTACAGATTTATGCCACAAGGCAATCAAATTGCACAAAATGAAACCCTATACATCTGAAGGATTGTCCCAATATCAACAAAGTTGTAAATAAACTGGACTACTTCTGAAGACAGCAGTGAACGCTAATTAAGAACATCCAGATAAATAAAGTACTATCTGAACCGATGACAAAATGTAACGTGTAAAAAATGAAAGTTCAAATATGATATGATATATCCAACTGTTCTGGATATAATTATATATGCAGTAGCTGTAGATGAAATAAGTCTATCATAAACAGCAATCGTGAGGCATCAGACACAGCAATATACTTGGCCCACGGTTCAGTATGGAGCAGGTGTAGTCAATAAAAGCTCACAATATATTGTACACAAGTCTAATGTGATCGAAAATAGGTTGGAAATGTTGAATACTGACTGGACCTCAGACGGCAAAATCATATATAGGTCTATAGTTGAGTATATCTCTGTAGTGGTAGTGACGTTTTCCGCTGTGGATAGTGATAGAAAATCCAGTCTGTGCGTTATGTACACTGAAGCTGCACTGTTTAAGAGTTCACCACAGATTAATCAAATGGAGAATAATAATAAGGCAGGAGCACTTTAGGTGATCAACGGCCGGTCTCAAGACACTGTCCGATCTCTCCACAGCCTTATAGCAGCTGGTTTGTAGTCTAGGGGAGACAGAGTCTGCCGGTATATTGGTGGCTTATCGGACTATAAATCAAATTTCAAAGATGATAGTAGTAGGACTCAAGGTGAAAATAAGGTATAGACAACATAGTATTTAATAAAATACAATATACATTTTTAAATATCACAAAAATACAATAAAGTGAAGCAAACACAGACAGCAAGGCAAAATGTGAGGTGTCAAGCTTGGCAGATCAGAGAGGAAGAGATAGAGTGCAGGGAGTGTTTGAGAGGGAGCCACCAGGTGGGGATGGGATAAAAGGGTAGCAGAAGGGGACAAGAGGGTACGAAGCAAGAGGGAGTTGGTGGAGGAGGAAACACTAGGATGGAGGGCTGTGCTCACGTGAGCTAACATAATAACTGGGAGGGGGGATGAACTTACAAAAGACATTAGGAGGGGGAGGAAGTGGAGTGCTGGTGTGAGCGGAGGAGAGGGGGAAAGAAGGAGAAGAAGGGATAGATGTAAGATGCAGTGAGGATGTGGAAGCTAGTCTGAACAGGTGCATTTTGAGTGAGTGCTTGAATGTGGGGAAGAGACTGACTGAAGAAGGGAGGTCATTCCAGTGCAGAGATGCAGCACGGGAGAAGTCCTGAACATGTAATGTGAGATGTGGTGATCAGAAGGGAGGTCAGACAGTGTTGGTTAGCAGAATGAAAAGGGTGGGAAGGGGTGTGCATGGAGATGAGGGCAGAGAGGTAGGGAGCAGTGATGAGGGGATGGCCTTAAAGGTGAGGGGAAGGAGTTTGAAGAGAGGTCTGAAGCAGACAGGAAGCCAGTGGAGATTTTGACATAAAGGAGAGGCCGAGGTAGAGCAGTATATGAGGAAGATGAGCCTGGAAGCAGCATTAAGTGTAGATTGGAGGGGGGAAAGACAGGTGAGCGGGAGACCAATGAGGAGGAGGTTACAGTAGTCGAGATGTGATTTGACTAGAGAGTGGATGAGGGTTTTGGTAACTTCATTGGTGAGAAAGGGACGGATGCGTAAAATGTTGCGTACATGAAAATGCCAAGAATGAGAGAGGGTATCGATGTGAGGTGTAAAGGAAAGTGAGGAGTCAATGATGACACCTAGGCAGCAAACTTGATGGGAGGAGGAGACAAAAGTATCAACAATGGTTATGGTGATGTGGTGGGGGGGGGGATCCTAAGGGAAAGAAAAACAATTATTTCTGCTTGGCCATATTCACCTTGAGGAAGGATTTGGCCATCCATGTGGATAGGGATGAAATGCACTAGGAAATCATAGACAGAAGAGAGGGGTTGAGGTCAGGGGAGGAGAGGTAAATTTGGGTGTCATCAGTGTAGAGGTGGTAGTTGAAACCAAAGTGGGAGAAGAGGAGCAGGCCAAGGACAGAGCCCTGGGGGACACCAACAGGGAGTAAAAGGGGGGGTGAGCTAGAAACAGAGAAGGTGAGGTTCTAGAAAGCGCTTATCCAGATTGTTTGAAAAAAAAAACCAAACAGAGAACGCAAATTCTTGAAGATGTGCAGTGAATATATTTTGCACATAATCACCAAATTTCTCCTCCTCTAGCACACTACTAAAGGGGAAAATAGTGGTAAGTGGTAAGTGTTGTAGAAACAATGGAGAATATAACCATTCACCAATTAGTTTATATTTCTCTGGTGCATATTAATAAATAAAGGTAATTTCTTACTGCACACTAGCACCTATGGTAATGTTTCAGCCTAGCATTCCCATTGTGACTGAGAGTCATACATTGGAGTCCATGAAATAAATCTATAGAGCTTATAGCCACATGAGTCACATGTTCTTACAAATTCTTACTATTTCCTATAATATTGTGTAAATATTTTGGGTTATTCCAGGTAATTATTTTTGGATGCTGAATCAAGGAGGAGTAACAGAAAGCCCACGTAAAATTACTGAAGTATGGGGTATTCCATCTCCAATTGACACAGTATTTACTAGATGCAATTGTGGAGCCAAGACTTTCTTTTTCAAGGTAAGAAGAAAATAAATGCAGTTTTCTAATATAGTGAACCCTATTCAAATTATTTTTTGGGAATAAAACATTTTCTACAGCAGATTAACCATATTCATGAAATATATCAAGAAACCAATACAAGGTTAACAGAGGCAAACTAAATTTCCCATCATGTTACATACTATCTAAACTCATTGATTCACTAATCTAAAACATGTTTTGTACAAAACTGTGAAAATAAAAGATGTAAGGAATCAGAATTTTATTGTTGTTCACACAATAAAATATATATTATTACTATAATAAATGCATAGGGCAAGAATCAGATTTGTGACATAAACATTCTGGACCGGATCCAGAATTGTACACTTTACATGCTTCCCCCAGCCCGCTTTAGCGGGCGGAAGGGAAGCACAACCCATTTGCACGCAAATGGGCTCGGACGGAACAAAGTTTGTTGAAACTATAGTAATCCTAGCGTAACATCTGGAGGGCGCATGCCCAGCATTACTCCAGCAAATAGAACTATAATTTTTATACAGACACCCCAACTTCACAATGTCTTGCCTTTTTAATGCTGTGTACCCACATTAAGTATGACTATGAATTGCTGTATTTCTGTGCTATTTTTTTTCTGAGCATATTCATTGCAAAAAAACCCCCAAAAACTTTCCTTAAATTATGCTATATTCCACTTTCAATGTGGCCCATCAACTCCCAAAAAATGTATATTTCTATTCATATAGTAAATAAAACGACATCTCTGACTACAGAGGTCAACACGCACCTTCCCACCCATGCAGTTCTTGTATGCAGAGCCGCCTTCAGAATTTGTGGAGCCCTGCCCATATGTGACATCATCGTTGACATCACATGGGTGGGGCCCCACACACCTGGGTTACCATCTGGCCGGTGCACTGGCCCTGTAATGATGGCAGGCCCTGGACAGTAGTCCTGTCTGTCCCCCCCTGATGGCGGCCCTGCTTGTGTGGTTTGAGCAGCATTGGAATAGATTAATGCAGATTAGCACTTACTCTGCCTTGCTGGCATTTATGGTCATTCATTCAATAAACTGTAGAAATGCAGCATTAACAGTTCTATATCCGTGTGGAAATACAGAATTTTATTTGTACCCAATATACAAAATATTTGAATTCAAATGATTAGATCCAGACTAAGCAAAATAGTGGATATATCTTTTCACCTTGTACTTATCATCGTTTAAGGGTTATCATATTTATTGCTTTGGTAGGGACCAAATTATTGGCGTTTTACTAATGATGTTATGGACAAGGGATATCCAAAAGAAATTGCCAAAGGGTTTGGAGGACTCACAGGAAGAGTAACTGCTGTTCTGCCAGTGGCCGGGTTTAAAACAAGACCTGAATCTGTCTATTTCTTCAAAACAGGTATTCTTTTGATTTTGGTGGCCAGCGCTTAATTTGCAATTAATTATTTCTGTTGTTCTGTTGTCTGTATAACATACTTGCCAATTTTGCTAATGAATATCGGGGAAATGTTAATAGCATGATCAAGGTGCTGCTTTGTGTTGTGCCACCCAAGGATTGTGTCTGTGAATAGCTCCACCCACTGCTTAGAAAACTATTTCAATAAAAAAGGCAAGATCAGTGTTTATTAGTTGTTAAATTGTCAGTAAAAAAATATTTATTTATTTTTTTTTCAATAATTTTTATTCTGTTTTTTGTCAATAAAATAAAACAGGGGGTACAGAAAAAAGGAACAGGGGAGGGGATACAATACAAAATAACAGAGCATACATTGTATAGGATACAATCATTAAAGCTGTATGTAGATAAAGAACCAGCATAGGGGAGGGGGGTAGGGAGGGGAAGGTCCGTCTGGGAAGTTTCCTTGTGGGGCATATTGGGTGTCTCCACAGGGCACCACCAAAAAAAAAGGGGACGCTATAAGGGAAAAGAGTACAACTATGTCTCAGGGGTTTTATTCAAAGAAAAGTGATCCGTGTCAGCCGGCACAGCAGGAGACTCTCCTCCCATGCATAATCCGACCAGGGCAACCAGCGAAAGTGTGGGTTCGATGCAGAGGCTGCATAAGGCACACCGACCATTTCCATAGTGCAATTATACTGAATTTTGTCATATAATTTGGTCATGCTCGGTATTCTTGGGTCTCTCCAGAATTAGCCTATCATGGCCCTGGTGGCTATTAATATTTGACCAAGTAGATATCTCTCTGGGAAAAGTAGGAGGGAACAGGTGTAATAAAGCTACCACCGGTTTTGGGGGGATAGGGAGTTTAAGTACCTTAGAAGCTAAGGCGAATACCTCCAGCCAAAGGGGCTTAATCTTTGGGCAATTCCAAAATACATGCATGATATCTGCCATCGAGCCACACCCACGCCAACACAGATTAAAAACAGAGGGCCACATTTTATGTAGTAACACAGGGGTAAGATATAATCTATGGTATGATTTAAAAACCTTTCTATATGGTTGGTACACTTAGAGCTTTTATATATGCGCTGGAATATCTGGGACCATTGCTGAAGGGTAAGAAAGATCCCCAAATCCGATTACCACTGAGCTTGTGCTGGTGTTTTACTGAGGTTGATTGGGGTGGTTATTGCTACGTACTAAAAAGAGATAGCCCCTTTGCTCCCACCCCCAGTAAGAATAGCCAGTATCGCCGGGGGAGGGGGATGTAGAGCACCCGGAGTCTTATACTTAGTTAAAGCCCAATGCCTTAGCTGTAGGTACTGGAACGTGAGGTTCGGTGGGAGGCTAAATCTATGGGCCAGAACATCAAATGTACTAATAGCTCCTGATGTGGCGAGCTCCGAGATGACCGTCCACCCTCTAGTTGTTAGACCAGAGACTGACAAGTTAGGGATAAGGAAGGATACCGCGGTCAATGAGACATTGTTAGTGGGTAGGGTTATACCCAAGTGAACCGGCGCTATTTTGTCCCATACCAGGAGCGTATCCAACATAGATTGCAGCTTAATTGGTATTGCTCCACGATCCACCCTTGCCACCCAGATCAAGTCTGCCAGAGGAAAATTACCCAAAGTACTTCTCTCCAAGTCCACCCAATGCTTTTGGCCAGGAGGAAGGTGCCAGTCTCCGATCTGCGCGAGAAGGGATGCCTCATGGTATGCTACCAAGTCTGGTAAGCCCAACCCCCCAAATATTTTAGCTAGAGTCAAACGATGGTAGGCGAGCCTCGGGGCCCCCCGTTTCCAAACATAGGAAAGCATCATTCTCTTAAATTTAAGCAGATCCTGCTTAGGAAAGACATACGGGATACACCAGAATAAGTAAAGCAGTTTGGGGAGGAGAGACATCTTAAAGGCCGCCACTCTGCCCAGCCAGGAGACTTCGAAATTAACCCAGGCATTAACTAATGTATTTAATGTACTGGTTGTACATTACATGTACTGGTTGTTACTAACTAATGTATTGGTTGTACATCGGAGGGAGGTTGACCTCAAACACTCTACCCAGGGAGTTAGGGACCAGGATGCCCAGGTAAGACAGGGCTGCAGATTTCCAAGAATACTGGAATCTAGCTTTTAACAGCTCCAAGGCTCGAGGGGAAAAATTACAAGGGAGTGCCTCTGTTTTGGTTGTATTAAGTTTGTAGTAGGACACCGCACTGTAAGTAGATAAAATCTCATGTAAGGCCTCCAGGGAAGACCCCAGGTTAGTAGCAAACACTAGGACATCGTCCACGAACAAATACAACTTATGAGTCGTGTCAAATACTCGGACTCCTGGGAAGGAGGGGGACAGCTGGATTTTATGGGCGAGGGGCTCAATGGCTAGCGCGAATATCAATGGTGATAAAGGGCACCCCTGGCGAGTGCCATTAGCGATGTTGAAAGCGGAGGAAAGGAATCCATTGCTGAAGACCCGCGCCAAGGGCCCCCCATACAGTGCCATGATAGAGCTCAAGATTTCCCCCCCCCAACGCCGAATTTCTCCAAGACCTGCTCCATGTATTTCCAGTGGAGCCTATCGAAGGCCTTTTCGGCATCAAGGGAGAGGAGAACGAACTCCTCCCCCGATTTCTCTACCCAGTCAATTATATTCAGGACTCTACGCGTGTTGTCAGGACCCTGCCGACCCAGTACAAACCCCACCTGGTCGGGGCTAATCAGAGCGGGCAGCAAGGGATTCAGGCAATTGGCTATTAGTTTAGCAAAGATTTTGAGGTCCGTATTTAATAATGCTATGGGTCTATCATTTTTTACAGTCCGATGCATCCTTGCCGGGTTTAGGGATTGCTATTATTTGGGCCTCTAGCATCTCTTTAGGAAAGGAGCCCTGTTCAGTGACCTGGTTGTATAAGTTGGACAGCAGGGGTGCTAATTGCGAAGAGAACTGAACATAAAACTGATTAATATATCCGTCAGGACCGGGCGCCTTATTTTTAGGGAGTGTCTTGATAACCTGCTCCACTTCCGTTACGCTCCAGGGGGAGTTCAGTGCTTCCAAGTCCGTCCGGGACACTGAAGGGAGGGCCAGGTCGCGCAGAAAACTAGAAATGGCGTCCTGTTTGGGTTGGATTGTGGCTGGGTAATTTTTTTAATTATATAGGCTGGAATAATAATCCACAAATAAATTCGCAATGGAAAGGGGGTTCAAAACTTCTCGACCATTAGAGTCCAGCAAGCATCTTATGTGGTTGCTATCCTGTCTGCTGCGTAATCTACGCGCCAGGAGCCTCCCCGCTTTGTTTCCAGCTACATAATATTTTTGATTTAATTTGGTTAAGGCTGCCTTGGTACTTTCGAGTAAGTGGGAGTGCAGCCGGGCACGAAGGTCTTTTAGTTGTTGTTTGCTAGAGGCAGAGGGGCGGAGCTGGTTCTCCCTTTCGACTGCTTGGATCTCTTTTTCAAGATTCACCAGGGTTTTAAGGTACCTTTTATTTAACCGAGCTCCTAACTGAATGGCCGTACCCCTAACTACTGCTTTTAAAGCACACCAGTGGGTGGTAAAGACGTATCCCCCGGGGAGTTGGTTTGGAGGAATAAGTTAATAGAATCTTCCAACGCTTTAAGTGGTTCTGGTGAATTTAGTAAGTGATTCTGCAATCTCCACGGTCTTGGAGGGGATTTGGATATATAAAGGTCCCATGTCCACACCACCGGAGCGTGGTTGGACCATGTTATGGGGAGGGATATAAGACCCGCCACACTTCATATATGTCGAACTCCGACGACAGCCTCCTAAAAGCGCCGGGTATAGCTCTCTCTGGGGAACTAGGCATGGAAGCAGATGGCATGGAGCGGTCCAGTTTAGGGTCGGGGACAACATTAAAATCACCAAGGATAATTAAATGTCCCTTCCAGATCTTAGAAACCTCCTCATAGAACCTCCTAAGGAAAGGGATCTGTCGCAAGTTAGGGGCATATACAGACACAATTGTCACTAGCCTATCTTCCAGTCGGCCCACAACCACTAGGTATTGACCATTCTTGTCTTATAGTTTAGGGGTAAAGGATGGTCTGGAATGAATGAGAATCGCGACCCCATTGCGTTTGGCCGGGCCATTAGCAGTGTAGACTGAGGGATACCGAGAGTCGCTGAAGGGGGGGGGGGTTTGAAGCAGAGAAATGTGTTTCCTGGAGGGTGGCCAAGTCAATGTTAAGTTTATGGAGGGTGGACAGGGTTATACGGCGTTTATGGGGCGAATTTAACCCCTTGACATTTAAGGACAGGAATCTAACCATTTTCCCAATAAAGCATTAGAGGTGCAATTATTAGCAGAAGACCTGGGGGCCGGAAACACCATCTGTATACCCACAATAGATATAGCGTTGCAAGGGACCCATATGGAGAGGGAATAGAAAGGGGAGGGGGAGAAGAAATCAAATAGGCCAGTAACATTGGCCTAGAGAAATTGTCGCAGGGGTATAAGAGAGAAAGGGAAAGGGGGAGGAATGCGACAAACTGTATGGGGGTGGCCTGATTGAAAGGGAGCCCACCCAGGCAGTACCTGTCCCGCCTAGGAGACAGAATAAACAACAGTGGAACATGTGTCAAACACCCTACCATGCTCATTTGTGTGAGTTAGGCAATAGTCAAGAACTAAACAAAACATACAGAAAAAACTCTACAGGTGGATAAACCCATAATATATGAAGTATAAACATTTAACAGGGGTTGGAATTCGGGTCAGCCTCTAAAATTGTAACTCTAGAAATGTACAATACAAGAAAAGGCTAGCTACCAACTATACCAGATTAAACAATACATATAATACAACATGCAATGGGACAAGGAGAGAAAAGGCGACTTAGGACACGCTTTCCTAACCGTCCGGTAGTTACCCGACCCGCGACCATCCAGGAGTAACCGCAGACTTCATGGGAGCAGGTGACGTGGGAGGAGAGAGGTTCCATTCTTACAACAGCTTCAACCCCGCTTCCACCAACGAGACACTATAGGTGGAGTTCTCCCAGATGATGAGTAGTTTGACCGGGAACCCCCATCGATAGACAATTCCATTTTCCCGAAGGGTTAAAGTCACAGGCACAAAAGAACAACGCTTGTTAATGGTAGACAGGGAAAAGTCCTGGAAGAGCTGGAGGTTCCCCAGGTGTTTAGCATTATCTGGGTGTCGAGCAGGATCTTCTCCTTGCTTTGGAAGAAGTGGATTCTCAGTAAGGTATCTCTAGGAAGGTCGCCTGTAGAGTTCTTGGGACGAGGCAGCCTGTGCAGCGTAATCAATGCAGCTCTCAGGTCCCAGACGTGGTGCGGTGCTGCCGCGTCTGCTATCACAAAATGGCGGCAAGCTGCAGCTTCCACCCCCGGCTGGTGCGCTTTGTAGTGGCGAGGGCCGGAGATCGCAGCCTGCCAGACTGACAGGTGAGTACCTCCTCAGTCCGTCACTGATGTCCGGGTCACGGGAGCATCGCACATCTTGTGAGGACCGCAGAAGGAGACACCGGGTCCCCGGAGCAGCCGACCAGAAGGCCCAAAGCAAGGAGAGGCTGCAGCAGGTGGGCAGAATGTCCGCGTGTGGTCGCGTCAGCCGACGGGGAACACTCCAGGACTCTCCAGAGGACACACGGAAGGACAATAGGTGAGTATGGGGCAGTGAAAAGAGGTTTTAGGGCAATTTGCTGAGGGTTAGCAGGGAGCTCGTTCACTGCACGTCCACTCGCTCCGGCAGTCAGGCCACGCCCAGTAAAACATATTTTAAGTATTTTTTGTGGCAATCCCTTGACGACTTCACCTTTATAGAAAAGCTAAAAGTTGGTGACAATGCAGCAGATTAACAAAAGCAATGTATTTTTCATGTTTGTCCTCTATATTAAAGTCATGTGGTCTTAGATAACAGCCAGTCTTTGTTTACACCTTGGGCTCCATGAAAATGGCTGCCTCCTTAGGCCTCAATGGAACTGAACCAGCATTGGGGAGTCTCCAAAATATTTAAGGAGGGTCGGCAAGTATGCTGTATAATATATATTTAACCAAATATAATGAATTAAAAACATTGTTACAGGTGGAAATGTTCAAAAATACACATTTCTTCAAGAACAGTCCAAGAAGTGCACAAAAAAGAAACGTCCTTCAATACAGTACCCAATTTACTCGCAGAAAGTTGAAACTGTAAGATATAGATTTCCACGAGATACCGTGAGACATCGGATAGTAATACAGAGGACATTCTCTAAAGTGCAACAGCCATTAGGTAATGTTTACTTAACATTATGTATATATGTTCCGTATTACAGCTTTACATAATTTTTTTTATTTCTTTTTAAGTG
>WWET01000841.1:344736-371789 GCA_011038615.1 Limnodynastes dumerilii
TCAGCAGAAGCTACAAATAAAATTTTGATCCATCATACTTCATCCAGATCAATACTTGTTTATAGTGCATTGGAAAGTATCTAAACCTCATTTTATAATCAAGCAAGAGATAGATCCACTAGCGCTTGGTCACCTTATTAAGCAATAAGTGCATTCATATGTTAAAAACTCTCACTGCCTGGCTAAAAAACTACTGAAAGTCAAAGACTCAAGCAATGGCAATTTCTCTCTGGATGTGTACATATTATGAGCAAACACCCTCTTGCAAACTCAGTCAAGCTCCACTGTTGAAAATGTTATTCTTATGAAGTGTGGAAGAATCATAATGCACTCTGTTCAGTTAGCAGCAATCTGCATGCATGCAGAAAACAATGCACAGCCTGACAACAATTAAAATTCAAACCAGGTCCATTATAAAATTCCTTTAGTGTCGAGCAATAAGAAAGGACAGAACATAATTTCCTATGTTAAATACAAAATTAATAAAAAAAAACAGTGTTAAGTTTTCCATTTTATTAGTTGATACATTTTTTAGGTCACAAACACACAATCCTGTATCCATTCTACAGGTTTGATCAATGTTATTTACAATTTCAAGTTCCTATGAAAATTTACGATACCTCTTAACATACCTAAAGTCACTATAATCCCTGCCAGCAGCATTACATCACCTACCTTCTTCCCAAATAACTACTTGTATTTCTATCTATGGTACACATAATTGAGGAAACAGCAGGCTGTCTTTATTTGTGTTTATACATTGATTTACATGCATATAATTCCTTTAATAACGTATCTGTTACTGGAACTCTTCCATGTTTGTATTTAGGCATTCTTGCTCAGGAGACTTCAATTCGTTCAACATGGAGAGGGGTCCCTAATAACATTATATCTGCTATATCACTTTCAAATCCACAAAAGCAAGATGGATATGATTATTATATGTTTACAAAAGGTAAATATTAATATATATATATTAAAGGTAAATTTATATAAAAATAATATATCTTGTCGGGTGAACATCTACAATTTTATCACAGTTATTACTGCCATGTTTTTATGCAGTGTAAAACATACCTAAGGCAAATGTTATCTCCTGGCCAAATGTCTGTGCAAGCACTGCTGAATGATCCTCTGTTATGATCATGCCATAGTTCCCTGTGGTACATGGGTGGACTAATGGCTGGACCATGCATGTACTGGGGAAGTGGTTAGCACCCTTCCTTTCCTAATACCTGGTGGCTGCCCTTGCACACACCACTTGGTTAATTAAAACTGATTTTATTTAGAGAAACTAAATTTCATATACATAACAAGGCATAGAGTAGAACAGAACATTTAGAATTTTAGACATGGGGATACGTAGTGGGAGATGAGACATGGCTTTTGCTTCAGAGGTGGATTTACTAAATACACCTGCATTTGCTAACTAGTTCATGAATAATTCAATTAATTTTATTCTGGTCATTAAAGGAATACTCAGTGTTGATTTCACATCACTTGGCATGTTTAACCAACATTAAAGACATTTTTTAAATGTAAACCATAGTTAAACTTTCATTATAAGTCCTTATGTCGAAGATTTTTTTTCCAGAAGTTCATTAGGGCAAACTGTAGACTATTCAATATTTTTTATAGGAAATATTAGACATGTTTTACTTCAGGGAATAAATTTTAATCTATAATTAACTATAGTTTTAGAAGTGATGTTTAATGAATTGCTTATATTAGTTGTGATTTAATAATGTTTTCTTTTCAGAAAAATACTACAATATAAACATGTCAAGCAAAATAGTCGTGAAATCTCCACCTGGATCTGAGCAGAAGATTTCAAAGGATTGGTATAAGTGCAAAGAATGATTGGAACAGATGAAAGTATTATATTATTTAACTACTTTATCATAATATATAAGCTTTTTATTTTGACAAATGATACATAAAATCTAAGAACTTACTAAAAGCTGAATTATACTATTTATTTTAAAGATGCAAACTAATGCAGTATTCATTGTCTCACTTTATTGTTAATACTACTATTTATATGTAGTAATAAACAAAATGTACTATATTCTTAAAAAAAATGTAAGCTGTAATTTAAAAAAAAAAACAACAAAACAAAAACCTTCCCTTGCAATTAAAAGTTCAAGAAACTTTATGAACCATGATTTAAAAAAAAAATATATATAAACATGTCAAGCAAAATATTCGTGAAACTCCCACCTGAATCTGAGCAGAAGATTTCAAAGGATTGGTATAAGTGCAAAGAATGATTGGATCTAGACCATCACAATACAGACATACAAAATTATATGTAAATGACAATGAGGAATTTAAGTGCAATAAAGGCTTAAAAAGTCTGCAATATACAACATTTCCTAACATGTGGAAAGTCCTATTTAATCCCACTGACCTAGACCTGATGTATTCATCAATGCCTCTGGAAGGGGACTCTGGAGTAGATTATGAATCCAAAATAAACTCCTTGGAGGAAATCCTTCAAGGTCACAGACAAGGAGCAGAGGGGTAAGAGTTTTGGGGAGTTTAATGGCAATAAGCTATTGAGTAAATCTCTGTTACAGCCTGCACCATGGTGCTAAGTAACTTATAGACACCAGCACACATGCTCAAGAAGGAGGATGGGAATAATAATTTGTACAACTCCTGCGAGGTAAAGAGTAACATGTATAAGAAAAGCAAAATATATAAGACAGACTGTGTTTAACACAAACTATATGAAATGCTGGTAATAAGATCCAGTTGCACAAGGACACATTGCACATGCTGATGATCCCTTTCAAAACTCATATGCTGTACTTGAAGGGCTGGAGTGCATTACAACAGATAATACAGTACATGAGCTGTTGAGGGAATCTGATGACTAGTAGCGATATAAAAGAAAAACAAAAGTAAATCCTGTAGGGCACCAATATACGTGAATGAAAAATAATAAAGAATATATATAAAAATAAATAAAAAGCTAATAACTGTTGAGCAGCTGCACTAATGGAAAAGAAAGTGCTGCGCTAACAGATATTAGAAATAAACAAAAAGATATACTTCTGGTTACATCAAAGAGAAACAATGTAAATGTATTAATAAAAACCTGTTAAAAAGGTATCAATATAAATAAAAGGTGGCACAAGACAGAAAAATGTCCAAGCTCTATAATCTGAGATAAAATAAAAAGCAGACTTTTGTTGCTATGCATGCATAGTATTCCTTGTGGGAAAAAATGGTAATAATTCCTTATAAGTTTCCCAAGAGTTTACTTATTCATATTTTTGTTGTAGAGATTTAACAGATTTCAATAGGTAAAAAAGGTTGTTTAAACTGATGGACCCAATCAAGTTCTCATAGCATTTAGAGTAGAGTGTGAGGTATAGAAGAAAAGGTTGCTCACCAAGCCGGCAGGTGTGCGTCTGCGCCGGCCAGACGATTCTGTATCAAGTGGTCTCTCAGTGTATGTTAGGTCTTCCCCTGTACTCTTAAAACCGGAGATCTTTTCCAAAAAGGAGCCGACTGTAGAGCTGGTAGTCTATGCGGACAATAAAGCCGTTGCGAGTTAGGAATCTGATTGTGATATTTTTTTCACTCGATCTTTAAAAAAGGGTCTCAATCAGAGAGGTTATCAGAAAGTCTTATTTATTTATAATAAGACTTTCTATATCTTTATGTTTATTTCTAATATATGTTAGCACAGCACTTTCTTTTCCATAATCTGATGACTAGTGACAGGAAAAGGAAATCCCTGAGGAAGACTATATTTCTTGTGGTTGATTCTGTTGTTAGGGGTATCCAGCTAGAAAGAGGATCTGAAATTAATCATCAGGTAAAACACATCCCGGGATCTACAGCATTATAGGATACAAAGTACATTTTAAATATTATAATTACAGTTAGCAAAGAAGGGGAGAATTTCATTATCCACATTGAGAGAAATGACCTGGCCAATGCTGGAGCTGTGGCTGTTAAAAATAAATGTAGAAATGTTATAACTGCTCTTAAACAGGTGGTAAATACTGTTTTTCTGAAGTGCTGCAAATTCACAGATTTGTAGAATGTAGAATGATGCACATTAGTAACTTCAATCTGTCGCCTAAGAAGTGGTGTCATGAGAAAAGATTAGGTTTAATAATACATAGCCATGCCATCTGGCAAAAGAGAAAGCTGTATAAAAGGGATGGTTTTCACACATCTTCTATGGGAACTGTAATTCTAAGAGAGCAGTTTGACTGCTTCATTAGAAATAATTTGAAGAGGGGGAAGTGAAAGAAATAATAAAAAGAGTTGCTTCCCCATCCAGTGTTATGTGGACAAGTAATAAGGAGAAGTAGCATACCCACAGCATGGGGAAAAGAGAATATAAAATCAATATAAACATAGCAGTAATAATAAACAGAAGAATAAGAGATTCATAATGCAACCTCTCAGAGCTATGTGGGTATCACTGAATCATGGTGCAATGAAAATAATGTCTCTGACCTAGCTATACAAGGATATAATTTATTTAGGAAACAGAGTAGGATAAATTGTATTAAAGTATTTGAAGGAAGGGATAAATTCAAATTTAATAGGGGGTGTTGAAGAAAAAACCTAGGCACAAGATAAGGAAATGAGCAATGTCATATTGCAAGACATTACTAAAATGGCATTAAAAGGAGAGGTAATAATCATGGGAGATTTTAATCTACCTGATGTAAACTGGGATGAGCCTTCAGCAAGATCCACTTGAAGTGAGAACATTTTAAGTCCTTACAGGAAGTGTCCATCAAGCAATTAGTGGGTTTGAACCTAGGATCCAGTGATCAAGAAGTATGGTTCAGTATAATGACAGAGAGACATGTCCCATACAAAGACAAGGGTTCTAGATTTTAGGAAGACTTATTTTGTGGAAATGGGTGAAAATTTAGCAGGAGGAGAAGCAGTGAGGAAATTCCAAAAGTTCATTATTAACAGTAAAAACAACTATGCATCAGAAAAGATAGTAAAAAAAAAACAAAACAGAAAAAGAAAACAAATATAATTTACAAAAGAGGAAGCAAGTAAAGTGAAAGTGAAAATGGGCTTTAGGAATTATAAGCAAACATAATAATGATGAAAGGGAGGAGCATTTTGCAAAGCAGGAGACAAAAAGGTTATCTGGGCAGAAAAGGCCCAAACTTTGTACAAAAAGGGGACAAAAGTTTCTTTTTTTAAGTATATCAATGAAATGGGAGCATAGTTCAGGGTGATAGGACTTTTTATTTTTGTTCAATATTCACAAAAGTTAGAGGAAGTTACCACTTTTAAATAGGAAGACTATTGATACAAAAGAGGCAATTAATGCTACTGTCACTGAGAAGCAAGTATTAAAAGAAGCTGAAATTGGGCAAATCAATAGGGCCAGATGGAATACATCCTAGAATACTAAAATTGCTTAGAGGAGTGTTACCAAAATTATTAACTGAATCATTCAACCAGTCACTAACAGGAGTGATTCCAGAGGACTGTAAAATAGAAATACAGTCCACCTGCATAAAAGTAAAAGTAGGGTAGAAGCAGCCAAATACAGACCAGTGGGCCTAACATTTGTAATATGGAAATTGATAGAAACACTGCTTAAGGGACAAATTCTACAACATCTTAAATCCAGCAACTTACAAGTTTCCAAACAGCATTTAATCACTAGGGGGAAATAATGTTAAACAAACATTACAGAATATTTTGACTAGATCACTAAAGTTAAATGAGGTAGAATCTTTAGTATTGAACTAAAAGAAAGTTGCATAAATATGATTTTGGTTACAGGATAGACAATAGAGAGTTGCAGTAAATGGAATACCTATTGGGGAAGGTAAGGTAACCAGTGGAGCTGCAAAGGGATCTGTACTGGGACCAGTGCTATTTAATATATAATTAATGGCACTATACTTGAAACTTCTGTGTCATTAAGGTAGCCAAGCAATGTAACAAAACAATGGGAAAGGCAAGTTAGATTTTTTGTTGCATAGGAAGAGGAATTAGTCACAGGAGGAGAGTAGTAGTAATGCCCCTTTATAGATCCTTGGTAAGGCCCCACCTAGAATACTGGGTTGGGTTCTGGGAGGAGGACATATCTCCAGAAAGGCATAAATACATTAGAGACCGTGAAAAGAAAAGCAACGGAAATTGTACATGGCCTGTGTCACAAAACATAACCAAGAAAGTCTAGAGGAGCTAAGCATGTATAGCTTGGAGCAGAGAAAGGAAAAAGGGGATACAATAGCAGCTTTCAAATACATCAAAGAGTGTAAAGAGGATGGTGGCATTTTTCAAAGAAAGATGTGTACCAGAACAAAGGGCATGCATATAAACTGGAGGGTGGTAGTTTCAGAGGAAATGTATGGAAACATGATTCACTGAAAGATTGGTTGAAAATTAGAAAAACCCACAGAGGTGGTTGAGGCTAACACAGTAGAACAATTTAAACATTCTTGGGATAAATATAAGGATCTCCTAAATCTCAAACTCAATTTAGGGTCAAATTGGCTCTAAGGTCAGTTTAGTTTTAATTAAACTGGGCAGGCTGTATAGGCCATGTGGCTCTTATCTGCAGTTACTTTCTATGGGAAAGATCCAGACCTCCAGACCTCCACATGCTTTACGTGTGTGCGAGGGTCTGTAGGTATGCTCCCGTAGTGGGGAGTGCACGCCCCCTGCACTCCCTGCTATCAGTAGAAAATCTGGACATTTACGTTTTCTGATTTCTACCTTAACTTTCACGACTAGGTCTGCGGCCATACGTCCGCAGATCTAGTCGTAACGGGGCTTCCCCCACCCTGGACCCTTCATTTAAATGGCTATCCCTGCCTTTATGGCGGGGATAGAGCCATCGTAAGTGAAGGGTCAGCCCCTTCATCATAAGAACTAACATACGTAACATTAGTACATTAGTACTTATGCATGTGGAACATCTGCCGCTTGTATGCGCAGATGTTCCCTGACAGGGGACTTACGCAAATAACTTGTATAAGTCCCCTATCGGCCGGAGTTAAATACCCAGCCTTACGTTTCTATGTAACACAGTAAAAGCAAATTGCCTACACCAATTTAGATACCTACCTGCAGTAAAAACAGACTAAAATATACATTACATTTACACAAAGTAAAAAAAATTCTAAGGAAATTTGCGAGAAACTTGTTAACATCACTGCAGCAAACAGAAAAGAGGTCTGAAACATTGGAAACAATTCCTTAGAGAAAAAGGCAAGTTAGGTAGCCCAGAAATTACAAGCTACACTTTTAGAATCAATAAAATAAGTTTACTTGCTGTCAAGGAGATGGGACAGATTAGAGAGTAGCTGCTTCTATTGCATTGATGCCTCATGAATCTTCAGCTGAAACCATTACTAAATGTACCTCTTCTAGAGTCTCCATATTGGTGGAAGCTCCTGGTCCAATGTCAGTTGACTCAAGGATCACCAGACAGGAATGGTTAAGGTCAGCTGTCGAAGGAGCACTGGCTGCAGATGTGGATCCTCTGCTTGTTGCAGAGAGAAATCTCTAGTGCATGTGGCCTATTCAGCAATAATAAATATTATCTATTGTTGCTCACTCCTTTTGGGAAGGACCTGACAAGGGCCCCCTGGGGAGGACCTGACAAGGGTGAACCCAGAGAGGATGGACGAATACAGCCATAGGATGGAAGGAACGAACGAATAGTACAAAGGACCACTTAGTTCTGTTGTAGGAAGAGGAAAGGAGCTCTACATTAGAATGCGCTTAGTTCTGAAACTCCAGCCAAGACAATAGCCAGAAGAAAGAAGCTACCTTCCATGTTAGCAATCTAAGCTTCACAGTCTCCAAAGCTGAAGAGGAGACTGGAGAGCCAACACAACCAAATTAAGATCCCAGTGAGCCTAAGAGAAACAAAAGGAGGCTACATTTGAAGAAAACTGACTCAGACACTAAAGTGGATAGGGGAACTGTACAGGTAGGCTTTCAAAAATGTCCAAATGTCCTACAAATGCTCACAATCCCACTTATTATAGTGAAGGGGGACAAAACCAAAAGGAAAGTCATAAAGTGCTATATATAAAGCACTAAACTCCTGAGTTGAGTAATAGAGTGAGAACCCAAGCAGAATTTCTCACAATAAACATTGAAAGTATACCTCATAGAGGTGCACATAAAAATCTTCTACCATAATAGACAGGAAAAGGCACACCGTGAGCTTTTTCCCATCTATCACGGTGCGCAAATATAATTGAATCAGGCCGCTAGATTTTAAAGGATCCCAAACTAAAAGCAGAGTCAAGACCATCCAGAAGAAACTCTTAAGGCTCTAGGATGACAAAATGAAAGAGTGAAACCCCCCTTTCGCACCAACTACTTTACGTGCACCATATTCTATGGACATCTGAGCAGACACCGGCTTATAGGCTTTTAACATGGTTTTTACCAGCCTCCCACAAAAACTTGGTCTTAAAACGTGGGATTCAAGAACCACTCTAGGGATGGGCCTGGAAACTGCTACCTGAGAGCAATTAGTACCAAATAAGCAAAGTCATTTTGGCTTTAGCACTGACTCAGACACTAAAGTGGATAGGGGAACTGTACAGGTAGGCTTTCAAAAATGTCCAAAATATTTAGTATATTAATATAGAAAAGTGGGGAAAAAAAGAGTCCTACAAATGCTCACAATTCCACTTATTATAGTGAAGGGGGACAAAACCAAAAGGAAAGTCATAAAGTGCTATATATAAAGCACTAAACTCCTGAGTTGAGTAATAGAGTGAGAACCCAAGCAGAATTTCTCACAATAAATTCTCACGTTTTAGTATTTAAACAATTTTTTTTTTAAAGGTAGGGAACAGATAAATTCAAATAATGTCCACAGTCCACAGGTACACTTATAAGAGAAAGTGGAAGTACAGGGTTCTTAAAGTATCTCCCCTTTTAGTGTGATGTTATAAAAAGTGTGGAAAATAGGTATGCCCACATTAAATGAACATGCTTATGATACAGCAATGGGGATAGTATAGAACAGGCTCTCACTGTTAAATATTTTTCCCCCTTATAGTATGTTATAGAAAAAATGAAGGGGGTGGGGTTACACAATGTCCACTTTACATTATTCTGCTTATGATAGTGAATTAGGGACAGCCCAGAAAAGAAAACCCAGAAAGTTAGGTTAGATACAGACATGAAAGTCAGGCTATTGCTGTACAGAAACATGTACATAAATAGCCTGAAATTATGTATTATGGAGGAATTGGGGAATGTTGCCTCTATCACCCCCAAATACAAGGCAGCAGAACAAATGAAACCATTCACTGGTTCAAGGGCAATTTTGAAAGAGGCTGGACTTGTGAGCAGACATATCAGAGGTAGACTGGTAACTTAAATCCAGTCTGTTAACCTATTATACTGGATGTTGGGACCATACCACCAGGAGCCTGGTGGAGTGAGAGCAGAAGCCAATATGCTCTGCAGCTGCATTCACCCCTTGGCTGCCATAAGCACCACTATGCTGAAAAATCTTAAGCTGTGGTCACAGAAACAGTTTTCTCATTAAGTGGCAGCTGGCAAAACAGTAACACCATCAGGATATAAGTCATTATCTGGTCTATAAATTAATATCAGAATATGAAGTGAATGGTTTATGGATTACCAGTCATAAAGGGCATTAGGATATTGCAAAGAGGAGACATAAAAGCCAGATCTCTGAGGAAGACTTTGCCCAGAGCAAACCCGTCAGTTTTCCCAAAAGTGGGGGCTGTGGAGTGGAAATTTTTTTTATTTTTGGCTTTAAATGTGTAACCCCAAATACAGAAATTGTTCACTTCATGGAAACTAAGGAGTTGTTTCATATTTTCTAGTCTGTTCCGACCCAGTAGGCTTCTTTGCGTAAGTGTGTTCTATATTTTCTTTTTATTTAATCAGAAACTATTTGCATATTGTATGTAAATGTTATTATTCTATTTGTAAATAAGCATTGTGATTCTTATATTAAATATCAATTAACAAGTTAGTTCATGTGTCTGTGTTTTTACGGATTCATGTGTCAGACCAGCATGGTTATTAAACACTACTAAGTGGTTACATAGAGATCATTTTGAGTTTATGAGAGTTCTGATAAAGTATTCTGCGTTAGATTTGTGTAAAGGAGAACCTAAGAGCTCCTGTAAATAGCCTTGGTGGTAATTATTAGTAACTGTTATTAGTAATAAGTCATACTTTGGTGAATAAGGAACATTTGTCATTGCAGAATAGACCAGGGGCCAGATTTACTAAGCTGTGAGTTTTGAAACAGTGGAGAGTTTGCCCATAGTACCCAATCAGATTCTAGCTTACATTCTCTAGAATGCAATAGTTAAATAAGATCTAGAATCTGATTGGTTGCTATGGCCAAACTCTCCACTGTTTTAAAATTCACAGCTTAGTAAATCTGGCCCCAGGTGGTTGTTGTGATTAACCCCTTGTGTCACATATAAGTCACGAAGGCCTCAGTTGAGTTCTGGGTCATGACAAACACTAAGGGCCTCATTTACTAAAATTGCTTTTGGACAGCGATTATGAATTGGCAGACATTACGGCGATTTTGCTGCGTTTTTTTTTTTTTTAAATCGTGGCATTCACTAAACTGAGCTTTTTTATGGCGATTTATAATCACTGTCGCTGTTCATCGATTTTTCCATGGAGAAATCACTGGGCTTTTATGTTTAAAAGCATGGCGATTGCCCATGGACAAATCGCTGTCCATAATAAAAATCCTTATCATGCTGCTGCTGCTAGTACTATAAGCGACAGCATGGCAAGGGTTAATGCCATGCTGTGCCTTATAGTACTATAAGTGACAGTATGGCAAGGGTTAATGCCATGCTACGCTCGGGCCATGAAAAAAAAAACAGTACACAAAATACATCAACATTCTTTACAGTAAAAAACAGTACATACACAAACATACATTAGACACTGTAAAAGGGAGCCCTCTAGTGACCGAAGGGTCATTAGCATCAAAACGCCCATGGAGAAATCGCTGTGCTTTTATGTTTAAATCGCCAGCAAAGTCCCAGGACTTTGGTCAATTTTAGCAAAAGCGACCTTAGTAAATGAGGCCCTAAGAAACAGAAGGCTGAATTAAGCTTCCAGTAAACGCACCCAACTCCAGCAGGCACTTAAACTAAACTGAGGTCTCTTGGTATTGGAGAGGGGAGGAGCTTTACCTCAGTTTTTTTAACGGTCCATTGCCCAGCTCAAGAGCGCCTTGACTAACCCATACTGGATTTAACCCCCAGATGGATTTAACTGTCCCCCAAATGGATTAAATAGTTTCTCATGTCTATTATGAAAATACTGATCACATCAGCTTTTACAGAGTCCTTTAACAGTTATAGTAATATACACAATATAAATTGCTCACCTTCATAAAATGAATGAATCTTAAGAAATAATACAATAATTAAACTTTAAGGATAAATCTAATTCTAGCCTTTTTTCATCTGGATATGGCCAATGTTATTCATTTTTCAAGGATTGTATAAAGTACAATATATTTGGATCTATTATAAACTACCCAAGATTGTATTTTATTTTATTTTTTCAGAAAAATATTTAATGTATGAAGGTGATGTATGAATGTTTTTTTAAAAAAAAAAAATCACAAAACACATTAGTTTTATGCTACTAGAAACCTTTTTATCTGCCTTCTAGCAATTTGAGGAACAGTAGTGTAGTTGGACATTGAGACAAAAGGTGGATGTTACAACTTGCAAACAGGTAGTGTTAAATTAATGTAATGTTGATATATAACATAACATGAATAATGCCTTTCAAACACCCGAAGCCATTGCGGCTGTTCCTTCATCTGGCGCTGACCCTCTGCTGTTCCTGGAGCATGGAGGCTGTGGACCAGCCCTGAGGCAGCCTCATTTCTGGGATCCTTCTGGCACAAAGCTAAGACCACTTCTGGTCTCCATCTTAGGAGCTTCACAGCCTGGTGTTGGAGGTGCCTTGCCCTGAGAGATATTCTCCATGCTGCTGAGGCTGCTTCACTGTGCCTGGAGTAAGGTTTGTCCCACTGTGACTGGGTTTTTTCCTGCCTACACTCGATCATCATTTGCCTCCGGTGAGACCTGTACATTGTATGGGTGCTTTTGAAGAGCCTTGGTTGGGGGGGCAGGGGTTCAAACCTGGGAGTGACTTGCTGGCCATTCTCTACCCCCCCTTCCACCTGAATAATTACTACTGCACACCACCTTCGCTCCTATTTTCAATATATATTGCTGCTAAACTGTGCAGACCCACACCAGTTGTTGTATTTTGCTTTACCCATCCACAGGCAGTTGGGGATTTCATACAGCCTACTTACAAAGGACTTACATATCTATTTGCATCTCTCCTCTGCGGTAGCACCATCGTGACAACTGCCCTTTTAATTTTCCTGTCTACTGCTGTGTACTGTCTGTCTATTGGACACCATATCTACTCTCAACTAGCTGGAATTCTGACCCCACCGCTGCGGCAAGTCCAGCAACACAGGTTGTGGCATATTTCACAGTATAACCAACCTGCCAAAGATCTGTTGCCTCTTCGTTTGGACACAGCTTACCTAAGAATTGTCCTCCTGTGGATTTACAAATTACCTGTGCAAGTCTCAACTCTTTTGAATCATGGGCCAACCTGAAATTGCAGTGGCTGCTGCCAGATTGGAAAGGTTTGCCAGGCAATCTATGTCTGCACTCCCCTCTGACCCACCCAGTCTCCCTCAGCCTGATTATCAGCATGGTGCTGGGGAGCCCCCTGAGCTCACTCTGCATCATATTCTCAGTGCCATTTCAGCATCTGAGAAATCCTTGATCGGGAAGATGGGAGAAGTACAGATGGACACATCTGAGACAGGATCTTCAAAAGACACGAGAGTGTGTCACAGAGACTGAGCACCGCATATCTACATAGGATGACATTGTGGCCCCTATTCCTGACCAGATTGCTACACTGTCTTCGGAGATACACCAATGCAAGGTAAAACTATCAGATTTGGAGGGGAGACTACGTCGCAATAATCTTTGCTTTGTCACCCTTCTGGAAAAGGCGGAGGGCAAAACTCCTGAGTCCTTCCTTGGATCTTGGCTCCTCCAGGAGTTTGGAAAAGATCATTTTAAACTACAGATTTCTATTTAGTGTGCTTACTGTATTTTTGCTCAATCCCCACCTCTGGGGGCACCCTTCCATACGTTTATTGCCAAACTTCAGATTTTCCGGGTTTGGGATGTTGTCCTGCGGCTGGCTTGCTCCATGGGATTTTCGAGAATCACGTGGTTTTGGTGTTCCCGGATTTAGCAATGGATGTACAAAATTCCCGGGCGCAATTTACACAGGTAAAAAAAAGCGCCTCCAGGAGCTACATATCCCCTACGCAATGATGTTTCCTGCCAGACTTAGAGAATTGTCAATGGCTCCACACAGTTCTTCAATTCACTCGACGATGCAATGGACTGGCGCCCACGACAGAGAACATCCTGACGGCTGAGTATGGCTCTTGCTCCTGTGCATTACTTTGATTGACGCTATTTACTGTTATGGCTATTGTTGTACAAATTGGGGTGGCCCGGGTTGGATTTCTTGATTTCATACTTTCTGGATTTTTCTCTAGCAGTTGACTCTGCTGTAGGTGTTACTGTACCTCTGTTGTTGTTGTAGGGGGTCGTTTCCCCTAGAATAGCCTTGGGAGTTTCCCCTAGAATTTACCTTTTTTGATAAGCCCCTCACAGCTTAGCTTTATGTTCTTTTCTTATACTACACATAAGGTGTGAAATAGTTTATAAGGTGGTTTAATTGTTGTTTAGGGGTTAGGTATCCCATGTTTAGAAATGAGCATAGAGGGTGGGATGAAGGCACTGCTCTTCTGGGGTTGATTTTCAATATTGTTGTCTGGACTGTGCATATATTACTCTATGCAACAACTGACTATTATTATATAGGTAATACCATTTCCCCTTAAGGGATTAGTAGATGTATTTCTTACATTTTGTGTTTGATATTTGAGGTCTGGCATCTGATTGTTTGTTTAACTTTAATTTATGGCACCTTGTGCTGGGAGGAGTTACTGAAGCTTGTTAGCAATCAGGGTGAACACGTTTGTATAGCTATATATTAGTGTAGTATAGTCTGCAAAGCCTTGTGGCTGCTAGGTGAATACATTTATAGTGAATAATTTTAAGTGGTATTAGAATTCGGTGTTACGGATGTAAACAGAGGAAACAGATTATTTTCCAACCAGGCATCAACTTCCACAAAACAAGCAATGAGGTATTTCACTTTTAAAACTACCACACCAGCATTTCCAGGATAATCCATCTACAACCTCACTCCTGTGCATGGCAATATGAATCCGAACTGATGAGGCTTCTGGTGACTGCTTGGGACTTCTATTAACTTGGCACTTAATTGCTTAGCCATATTTTATATTTGTTTTACTTGATATTCATGTTTTTTTTTCTCCAAGAATCTTTTGCACGCATTTCACTTATTTTGATCCTCTCTCCAGTTAATCCTGCCTTTATCACTACTTTGTGTCTCCATCCTACTCTCATGGCCCATGTCTGTACACCCCCCTCCCTCCTCTCTCCCACCTTCTACCTCCCCACCCATCCTACTCACCCCATTCCCTCTCCCACTCCTCCATCCGCCTCCCCTTCCCTTCTCCTACACACCCCTAACCCCTCCCCTTCCCATACCCACCCTTACCCCCCGTCCACGTACCACCCCCCTCTGCCGTGCTTCACCTCGCTTCTCCAACCCCTCCAATCTAATCCACATAACTCCTGTTCCCTCTCTCCCATTCTCCTGCGCTCTATGGAATACCAGATCCATTTGCAACAAGCTCCCTGCCATCCATGACCTCTTCATCTCCAAATCCTGCAACCTTCTCGCCATCACTGAAACCTGGCTCTCAACCTCTGATACTACCTCCCCTGCTGCCCTTCTTCCACACCCCTAGGCCTGGTGACCGCCCTGGTGGTGGTGTGGGCATCCTCCTCTCTCCTTCCTGCACATTTAGTGTCATACCCGGAGCCCTCTCTCACTTTCACCTCCTTTGAGGTCCACTGCATTCGCATCTATCACCCCATCCATCTCCGTGTTGATATTGTCTACCGCGCCACAGGCCCCTCCCCTAAATTCATTGATAACTTTGGAGCCTGGCTCCCCCACTTTTTTGTCTTCTGACATCCCCACCCTTATCCTAGGTAACTTCAACATCCCTATTAACAACCCCTCAGATCCCACCACTACAAAACTTATTTTCCTCTCTTCCTCCCTTGGCCTATCACAGTGGACTTCAGCACCTACCCACAACCGGGGTCACTCCCTTGACCCCGTTTTCTCACGCTCATGCTCTCTCTCTGACTTCTCCATCTCTCCCTTCCCCCTCTTCGATTATCATCTTATCTCTTCCTCTCCCTCCCCGCCCCCCAAATGTATGCTTTCCCGCAAGAACCTCAATTCCATTGATCCCCTCCTCGCACCCATCTCCACTATGTGCTGCCCTAATCTAGCTAGCTCGCTCTACAACAATGCCCTCTCTCCTCTGTCTTCCTTCGCTGCTCCAACCCCCAACCCTGGCACTCCCCACTCACTCGGTTCCTAAAGAAATGCTCCAGTACTGCAAAATGGCTCTGGAGAAAGTCCCGTTCTCTTGCAGACTTTCTCCACTTCAAGTTCATGCTTTCTTCTTTTAGCTCTGCCTTCGCCCTTGCCAAACAATTCTTCTTTAAGTCCCTCATCCTCTCCCAATCATCTAAGCCCTGTCACCTCTTTGCCACCTTCAATTCTCTTCTGTCCCCCCCTTCCCTATATCCATTTCTGCCTCTGACTTTGCCACCTTCTTTACTTCCAAGATCGATTCCATTAGGAGCTCCTTCTCCTGTACCGTCAGCTCTAATCCATCCTCTCTTCTCCTCCCTAGCCACCCACCAATGTCTACCTTCATCCCTACCTCAGCTGAAGAAATTCACTCACTTCTTTTGTCATCCCCACCATCAACTTGCTCACTTGATCCCATCCCCTCTAATCTTCTCCGGTCTCTTGCTCTCTCCACCTGCTCTAATCTTGCCCACCTCTTTAACTTATCCCTCTCCCCGGCTCCTTCCCCTCCTCCTTTAAACATGCTCTTGTCTCCCCATCCTTAAAAAACCAGAACCTTGACCCCACTTCACTCTCCAAATACTGACCTATCTCCCTGTTACCCTTCGCCTCCAAGTTGCTTGAACGACTGGTTTACAAGCGTCTAATCGGCTATCTTGTCGACAACTCCATCCTGGACCCTCTACAATCTGGGTTACGGCCCATGCACTTCACTGAAACTGCCCTGACTAAGGTCACAAATGATCTCCTTTCTGCCAAATCTAAGGGCCATTTCTCCCTTCTCATCCTCCTTGATCTATCGGCAGCCTTTGACACTGTTGATCACCCTCTCCTGCGCCACACCCTTCGCTCCCTCTGCCTCTCTGGCTCTGTCCACTCCTGGTTCTCCCCCTATCTCTCAGACCGCTCCTTCTCTGTCGTAACCCCTAGCTCCTCCTCCCCTACCACTCCTCTTCCCGTTGGCGTGCCCCAGGGCTCAGTCCTTGGTCCCCTTCTGTTCTCACTCTACACCTCCTCTCTGGGTAACCTCATCGGCTCCTTTGCCTTTAACTACCACCTCTATGCCGACGACACTCAAATCTATCTCTCCTCCCCTGACCTCTCCCCCGAACTTCTGTCTAAAGTGACAGATTGCCTCTCTGCCATCTCCTCATGGATGTCCGATCGCTTTCTCAAGCTTAACATGGCCAAAACTGAAATTGAAGTCTTTCCTCCTTCTCGTATCCCCTGTACCCCTACTATCTACATTACTATTGGAGAATCCACCATCATCTCCTCCACCCAAGCCCCCTGCTTGGGCGTCACCCTGAACTCCTCTCTCTCCTTTACCCCCACATCCGCGCCCTCTCACTGTCCTGCCGCTTTCATCTCCGCAACATTGCTCGCATCAGACCCTTCTTAACTGCTGATGCCACTAAAACGCTCATTCACTCTCGTTATCTCCCGTCTGGACTACTGCAACATTCTCCTCTCTGGCCCGTTTCTCACCCCTACAATCTATAATAAATGCTGCAGCCAGACTCATCTTCCTCTCCAAATACGCTGCCTCCACCACCCCTCTCTGTCTATCTCTACACTAGCTTCCTGTCCCTTTCAGAATTCTCTTCAAGCTCCTCACCACAACTTACAAGACTCTCTCCTCCCTTATTTCCATCCACACTCCCTCGCGTCCCCTCCACTGGTGACTGTCGCCTCAACTCCAACCTGATAACTACCTCTCACTCCCGCATCTTCTCCCGGGCCACCCCTCTCCATTGGAACAACCTACCTCCTATCAGGCAATCCAGCACCCTCCAATCCTTGAAATGCTCCCTCAAAACCCACTTCTTCAGGCTAGCCTACCCTTCCTCCACCTAAACTTACCTGCCCTCCCCATCTTCATTCCTTTGTCTCCCGTTTATTTGTCCTCTCTCACGTGCAAGGTCCTCCTCCCTCGTCATCACCCCTCTTCCTTGTCCTCATCACTTCTCACCTTTTTCTGTCCAGTCTCTCTTTCGTTACTCATCTGCTCCTACACACATCCAGCATTTTTTTTTTGTACTGTATTTAAATTTTGCTTTGTACATGTATTTTATACCCTGTTAATTATTGTATTGAATTTTATATGTAACTACTGTCTTTCCCTCTGTTCGGCGCTGTGGATACTGAGTAGCGCCCTTTAAATAAACGTTAATTTTACATGCTCATCCGTTCTTTTGATGTTTGCACTATACTCACCTGTTACTTCTCGTGATACTGCAAATGGCATAGTCTCGGATTAAAGATGGGGGTGGGGCATCCCGATGGAGGTTTATAAATCTTTTCCCCAGTTTTTGCCCCTCAGCTTCTACAGTACTTTAATAAATTCTTTGAGTCTCAGGAACTCCCAACTTCTAGGCTCGAAGCCCTTATAGTAATGCTACCAAAACCAGATAAGGACCCTCTGTACCTAGAGTTGTATCGCCCAATTTCTCTACTTTCTGCAGTCAAAGTACTTGCAAAATTATTGGCCATTAAATTAAATGCAGTGACTGCTCAGGTGCCCTGACTAGACCAGCTTTATGCCTGGTAAATCTACTAATGTCAATCTCTGCATGCTATTCAGTCATATCCAGTTAACCGATGAGTCCACACCCGAGGTTGAGGTTTTATCCTTAGACGCTGCTAAGGCATTCGACTCAGTTGAACGGCCTTATCTTTGAGAGGTATAACGTAGGTTTGGCTTTGGTGAGTGCTTTATTAAATGGGTGCAATTGCTTTACTCTGGTCCAGCAGCCAGGGTCAGTATCAATGGACATGCCTCTGATTCGTTTGGGTTGGGAAGGGGCACAAGACAGGGTTGCCACCTGTACTCATCTCTTTTCGCACTAACTATTGAGCCTCTGGCTTGTACCATCCGTTCACACCCAGACATTGAGGGACTCCCAGCTAGAGACTCGATAGACAAGATAGCCTTATATGTGTATAATATTCTGCCATTTCTCTCCGATGCTGGGAGGGCTATGAATAGTCTATTACACAACGTGGATAACATTGGTGATTACTCTGGCCTCTGGATCAACTGATCTATGTCCCACATTTTCCCTTTAGGCTGCACAGATCCTTTCCGAGTCCCTCCACAGGGACACCTGTAATGGACTGCTAGGTTGAAATAGTTGGGCATCTGGATCTCCCACAGGGCCACAGATTTTGTCTTGCTTAATTTGCTTCCCACACTTACTTCAAAAACAAATTCCACGTGTTGCAGAAACTTCCCCTCACAGTCACTGGAAGAATAAACCTTGTTAAAATATTAATCCAACCAAAGTATTTGTATGTAATCCAACATTACCCAATTTATATCCCTTAAAAAGTATTTGTAACAATCAGTGGCTTACTCTCCTCCTTCATTTGGGCTGGGCGTAAGCCCAAGATTAAGATTGCAACATTGTGCCAGGCAAAGGGGTTGTTGCACTGGTGAAATTTAGAAGCTATTATATTGCCTTCCAGATGGTACATCCTTTTCCCTATGTCAACCAGACGTGTCCTATGGGCCTAATAAGTAGTTTGGTGCGTCACGCCTCACCTTACCTTTCTCTCTTACAAATTTTACTGCTGGGTAGGGTCAAAAGGGCTGATTACCCTTTGGTCAGACAAGCCATAGAAATCTGGAAACTGGCTGGGCAGCTCCTGGGGGATAAAGGAACGGATCCTGAAGTCCTGCTGTGATATAAAGGAAAATACCCTGAGATCCAGTCTTTACGAGTACATGTCTGGTCTTGTACCCCTTACAAAAACTAGGTCAACTATATTTAAATAGGGTGCTAAAGTCCTTTGCACAACTACGTGAGGAGTTCCTATTCCCTGCCTCACACTTTTTTGCATACCTACAGCTTAGACATGCCCTGACATCACAATTTTGGGCTGAGCCCTCTACCATCAGGGATTCTGAACCCAAACTTTTTACTAAAAGATTTGGGTCATTGTGAAGCCACATATCTATATAGCACTCTTAATGGGGTGGTAGCATCAAACACTCTGGAGAGTCTGCGCATGAAATGGGTGGCGGACCTTAGTCCTTTGGATGATGAGGCTTGGGAACATATAGTGGGATGCACAAGGGAGGCTACAGCGTGCTTGCGTTTCTAGCAAGTTCACTATTTTACGCAGGGTCTATCTCACTCCACTGGGCCTGCACAAGCTTGGTCTGCGTTCTGCCTCTAATTGTCCAAAATGTGGGGAATCTGACGTAGATTTTTGGCACGTGCTATGGTCCTGTCCACTAAGTACATTGCTTCTGAGAAAGCATCTGCATGTGTTCTAGGATTATGGCGGAGGAACTGCCTCCTTTTGATCCCCTATTTGTGTTATTTGGTTTTAATGTGGAGAAATTATGCAATACTGTTTTATATAAATATGTTATGAACCTCTCCACACTAGCCAAGTTATTATAGCCAGATCACGGTTAGCACCTGACACCACACTGATGCAGCGCTGGGTGGCTTTAGTCAATAATACTGTAGGCCATAAGAGGCACCTCTATAAGGAAGGCCCTACACAAATATTATAAAAATCTGGACAAGATGGTGATATTCACCATACAATTTACCTCCTGAATCTTCCGTTACTCTGCTCTGACACCTTTCATGCCCTACTGCTTAGCTGTCTTCATGTGATATAGAACACCCTTGGGTGTTTTCTACATGTTGGTGCACCTGCCTTGCCTTGTTTTGACCCCCCCTCCATTTTTCTCATTTGTGACCTATGGTTAGTGCTATATATCAATGTTAAGATGTATAACTGTTATAAATTATAGGATTTGGAATAGCAGTGCCTTGGGGTTGGATTATTGTTATTTTGTCTGGTTGTTTTTTTGTACGTAAATATTGAAAATTAATAAAAAAAATAAAACAAAACAAGTTCTAGTAATACATCTTTAATATCATTTTACAAAAAAAAAATGTTCAATTTAAACAAAATGTTAAAACCATGGTCAACAGTCACAATTTGAGAATGCATGCTTTTTTTTTTTAGAAGTTGCTTCTGTTTATGCCTCCTCTACTTCCCAAAGGAACACCTGAAAAACAAGAAAATTATAATTAAAATAAACTTCATTATAACAGCTTTTATGAGAGGGTGTTTAGAATAAGGGGACTGATATTCTACACAAAAGTTACACAGGTAAAACACTAGCATTTTATCTTAATTGTTGAACAGTAAAATTTTAAACTAGATTAAAAAAAAATGTGTATTCAAAAGCAACAGTATAGTAACAGTATAGGACATATATCAGTTTACCTATAGGACATAGGTAAACAAACCTCTTTGTCTGTTAAACTGCCGCCCACGGACACCTGGTCTTCCGGTTTGAGGATGGAGTCTTACTCTTCTAAGGGGCTTTGTTTGGTTACTGCTTGTGTCTATATTAAACAAAAAAAAAAGTGAGTGCACATCTTCCCGACTAGGACTAAATGAAATTAAATCGAACAGTCCATAAAAACCAAAAACAGAATTCTTAAAGGGTATTCCTACAGACAAATACACAGCTTATAAATTTTGAGACCTACAGAAACTGACTTTACATTAAATTCATAATAATTAGCTATCTTGCTAATTATTAGCTATTTTGTCCAAAGTCCCTATAATTAAAAAGTTAAACCTTAAAAAAAAAAAAACCACACAAATGTAATTAACATGCTTGTTAAAGACATACCCTACATTATATTAGTTTAAGCTACAAAGCAAGACTACTTGAGGGCTCACTCATCAATTAACATTTAAATAGGAAAATGCTAACACAATTCAAAACATAATGCTATCAGGGTATCTCAATATGTGTAAAAAAAAAAAAAAAAAAACTCTGAAAATTTGCATAACTTTAAGTACAACTCATAGGACCTGATGCAATTGCCTGCGACCCCCGATCGCAGTACTTTTTCGCAAATCAACATTCATGTAATAGAAAGGAAAAGTGCACTAAGCACTTTTTCCCATCTTCGCAGGCAATTGAATCTCTTTGTTGTTCAAAAGAAAAAAAAGTTATAAAATGTTTAGGATCTCTATCCTGAAGAAAATAAATAGCATATGACATTTTATGGACTACCCTGAAAATATTACCACATATCAATTAAATATTTATAACATGCCTACCTTGAACCATTCTGTGATCAATGGTGTCTAGGGGTATTAATGTTTTGCAGCTTAAGTCATTTTTTGACTAGTGTGCGGGGTTGTGCTTACTGTGTAATTGCGGGAAAAGTTAAAGGAATACAACCTTATTATTTGTTCATGTCTCGTTTCATAACGTTTTCTGAAGAACAAATTACCTGCAGAAGAAGAACTAGGAGGATCCTGGCTAGTACAAGGAAGGTTAGTTTCAGAAGATTGGACAGATTCTTGTTGGGTTTCCATTTCTAACGTGGATTCTGAACCAATCCTAGGAAAAGAAAAATGGGGAGGGGGCAAGGAGCACAATATATATTAACAAGCATTTATAAAAATGATTCATGACAATGTTTGGATTGTTTTAAATCCTTTTACACACATTTCATAAGTAGCCAACAGTTATCATAACTATCTTGTGATGAAGATGACATATTTAATTAATTACTGCATGTTAAGGATTACCACTTATGGAATTATACCTTTATTTAAATCTGTTTTGGAAAAAAAAAATATTTCAGATGCTTTTGTATACCTTGTATCATTCAAAATATATGCAGTATCCTACAAGCTGCCAAGTGTCTTAAGACACTGCACAATATGCCTGGTCAGGAGGTCAGGAGTGGGCACTAAGCAGCTAAAAGCTTTTTATCTGTGATGGCTCCTCCTCTCCTACTACCCTTGCCAGTAACGTTTTGGAAGGACATAAAAGGAACACATGGCCACAGCCCTAACTAACCTACCACAAAACTGTTTAATAATAACTCTAAATAGAGTTATAATAAAGTTCCCTGGATTAAAAGACGGACTTCTTGCAGAGCATCGAAAATGGCCCACAGTTCAAAAACTCTTATGGGAAAGAGATTTTCTGTTGTTCCATCGACCCCAAAGATGTTGACTCAGAATCACTGCTCCCCAAGGTTACAAGCTGGCATCTGTCAAAATATTCCACTGTAGTGGATCAAAGGATCTGCCTACCGACAAATTGTGAGGAACGAGCCACCACTGAAGGAACTGGCAAGCGTTGGGGGAGAGCACAATGAATTGTCTTTGAAAGCGTAAGAGAACCTGACCAGTCAGCCAGGAGGTTCCACTGGAAGGTGTGAGTAAAGATGGGGGGGGGGGTGACCTCCTCAATCAAGGATCCTCCTTCCCAATAGCAGAGAATACCTCCGCCTCCTCTCATAGGGGGTGGGCACTTCCATCTGTTCCTCTGTAGGCTCTAAGCCCTTCCCTCAGCTAGAGGGGATAAAGTGTAGCTCAGAAAAGATGGCAGACACCATCTTTGAGAAGAGGGCAAGGCTCTGTCAGCTCCGAGGGCAGACCCAGGCTCTTCAGAACGGTTGTCAGGGGAAACCAGACTGAAGCTGCCAGCATTCTAGCACTACAAATTGCTTAGGGAGCAGTGTACACTGAATAGTGTACCATGAGTTCCAAAAACATGGCTTACTCTTACAGGCACAAAAAAAAAAAAAAAAAAGTTGTGTAGGAGGTGGAGGCTTCGGCTTACTCTGCAAAAAAAAAAAAAAAAAAAAAAGCTTTTAACCTTTTAGTGCCCACCCATGATCACGCCTTATAAATCCCATTGTTGAGTGTCCACCAGATGATAAAAGTGAAATAAAAGGTAATGTGTAGCTAGCCTTAAGATCATTAGGAGATATAAACCCCTCCAACCCAATTGTATTAGAGTGGCTATGACATAATGGAAATCTTCTCTGAGACCGCTTTGGTCTTAATAACCGATTAAAGTGGATACAAAATGTTGACAATACCCTTCGGATTCAGCCTCCACAAAGACTTCATCTCCCTCATCCGCTGTGCCAGACTCCCCTGCTGTCGAAACATTTCCAGTAGAAGTCGTAACCATTGGAACAGATTGTGATGCATGGTCAGAAGTGTCAGCACTAGGGTTTTCAGCAAATACTGAAACTACAAGACACAAAGAAAACAGATTATTTTCTGCAAGTTTAAGCTAGTTCTGCAGAAAAATAATCTAACGCAACAATATTTTAGGCAACAGTTTTGTTGAACAAATTTTAGCAGTGAATTAGGCTTAGCTTTTTAGTACCATCATACCTGGTGCCGCAACTTGAAGAGGTGTAGTTGGAACGCTGCGACCACCTGATTCTTCTTCATGAGCAAGGAAGAGAGGTGTTTCATACATTCCTAAACCTGTAAACATACGGCCATGTAAGTATTCCTTAAGAATTTCTAATAAGGGACTGCATGTGTATAGGAAAATTGATAAGCATTACCAATTTAATTATAAAGTTCTATAACTAATATTTCAGCTTAAAATTATTCAATATGGCCTACTTGAAAGCCAAATGCCTCACCTCCTTGAGAAGCCAACTGTCCAAGATCCGAATGGCTAGAACTAGCCTGTGGCATATCTTCTGGAGGCCCAAACCGAAATCGAGGGACTCCTGCAACCTGCGGTGAGCTGAAAATATTCTTGCATCATATTTGGAAGTTGATTTATTTCAACAAAAAGTTATTTTGCGACATAGAAAACTTTTAACACTTAAGATTAAATGATAACATTAAGCTGGACAAGTCTAACAATGGTGCTGCATTTGGAGCTCTGAACAGAGCCAGCACGGTAGCTCAGTGAGTAGCCCTTGTGTCTCACAGCACTGAGGTAATGAGTTTGATTGCCGCACTCAGCCTTATATGTGTGGAGTTTGTATGTGTTCTCCCAGTGTCTGCGTAGGTTTCCCTCGAATGCTCCGGTTTCCCCCCACACTCCAAAAACATGCTGGTAGGTTAATTGCCTAAATAACAACCTTAGTTTCTGTATGTCTGTGTTAGGGAATTTGCTCCAATGGGGCAGGGATTGATGGGAATGTTAATTATTCTCTGTAAAGTGCTATGTAATCTGATAGTGTTATATGAAAATCTGTTAATAAATATCAGATCCCAGCTGTATCTTTGCTTTTGCATGAAAGGATGAAGTTGTCGCTGCGATTAGGTGATTTTTAGCATTGAAACAGTCATCTTAATCCAGCTGTATTAGTGCTGAAAGTACTTCTATTGAGATAGGGTACTATGACGATAGAGCTTCTAAGGGAGGGAACACACAATGGCCCGAGGAACACGTGTCTCTGGAAGTGAATACCAGAAAATTATAAAATCTTGTAAAAGTGTGAATAAAGAACAAGGAATATGGCCAACAAAGCTGCTTAACCAAGGCAAGACTACCTGCCGCCCAGGATGAACTGATTGATCTGGTGGAATAGGCTGAGAGGTCAGATGGAACCAGATGATTCACATCCCTGTAAGTCCATTGAATTGTGAAGCAAATCCATCTGGCTATAAACTGCTTTGTGGCAGATCAGCCATGCTTACACGCATCATAAAAAACCAACAGGAGTCAGATTTGGAGTTATTCCAGGAAAAATTATACGCAGTCCCTAAACACTTCCAGGGTGAAACAGATGTGGAACTTGGAAACACTCTTAAGTTGGGATGAAGGAACCGTACAGGACAGCTCTATCCTGGTGAAGAATAAGGAAAGGAGATAGACAGGATAACCTGCTAAACTCCAAAATCTACTTTCCAAGACAGAAATCCAAGTTCCACCGTCTCCAAGGGCTCAAAGGGAAGAACAAATGGATAAGAAAATTTCAATTGAAAATAATCTGAAAGAACTGACACCTGGACTTAAGAAATCTGAGTCTAATGCAGAGTCCAGACCTGCAGAAGTCAACCATGGAAGGCTCTAAAGTAAAAAGGGTGACAGAGAGAGAGGATCTTAACACAGAAGAAGTCACCAACCAGAACCAACTGCCAGATTGAAAATGTTTGAGTAGCAAGCTCTTACCAGCTAATTGGGAGCCACATAGATCAGAGGTACTCATTCTGGCCCTAACTTGCTTATAGACTTTGAGAACATTGGTGGAAATGCATAAGCCAGATTGCTGAGGCACCAGACTCACATCACATCCACACTTTCTGCTAAATTATCCCTTGATTTGACGCAGAAGGAATATTTTGATTGTGGTAGGATGCCACAATCAAAATATTGCAGACAGCCCATTCTGTGAGTCAGCTGTGCAAACACCTCAGAATGGATAGACCACTCTCCTGGAAGCATGAGCTGTCTGCTGAGGAAATTCACTTCTCAATATACAGCAATGGATAGCTGGAACAAACCTTTCGGCTAACTGGAGCATGTGAACAGCTTCTTTCATAGCCTGAATGCTTTTTCCGACACCCCGCCGGCTGATATAAGTGACTGCTTTAGCATTGTCTATTTGGATATGCTATGGATGACCCATTTGACATTCCTGTGAACTGCCTGTAGTTTGAACACATCGATGGAGAGTCTTGACTCATCTGAAGACCGGATGCCTTCTAGCTGCAGGTGGATAGTGACCACTCCACAGTTGGAGAGGCTGATGTGTCATCACAACAATCTGGTCTTTCACTGCAAATAGATGAACCACTAACAGGTGATCCATGAACAACCACATCACAGACAGGCCATGGTGTTAAGGGAGAGATAAATCCTTTGAGAATACAGGTTGTACCACTGAGAAAGGATGATCCACTGGAATCTCCAAAATGTAAACCTAGCAAAGGGAAAGAAGCAACCATCTTGAACAAAAGTCTCATGAAAATTATCGCAGATGGAGCTCTCTCGAACAGAATGTTCTGGATTATACACTGGAGGGATGAGATTTCCTAAGCAAGGAATACTTTCTGTAGGCTTGTATCTATTTGTTCAGCTACCAGGAACCGCATGGTAATCTGAATACACTGTCTAAAGATCTTGTTCAACCTGGTCTTTAGAAGCAAGTTGTTGAGATAAGGAACAATCTTTATTCCCCTGAACCTTAAACGGCTGACCATTACCCCCATGACCTTTGTAAAGATTTTGGGAGCTGCTGCAAGGGCAAAAGGAAGGGCTCAGAACTGGAAGAGGCAATAGAGTATGGTGTACTGAAGGAGTGCCAGGAACACTTCTAAGGGAACATGCAAGTATGTGTCCTGAATATCTTTCAACGCCAACTTGTAGTTTAATTAAAGCATCTTATATTCAAGAAAAGCTAAAATGAACAGTCTATAACTTTTTTTTTTTACCAGAAAGATGTTTGAAAAAATACTTTCCCCCTCTGGTTTTCAGAGACTGGAATGATTAGCTCCCTGCGTCTACAAAGAGCAAAGCTTGACCGAGAGCCTTTCTTCCTCTAAACAAGGAAGACCAGGGAGGGACTATGCCCGCTAACCCATGAGGATAAACATTCTCTATCAGTCAAAATACAAATGTTTGAAGTGGAAGCACTCATTCATCCACAAAATGAAGCAGATGAGCTCCCACCTGC
>WWET01000841.1:384816-400123 GCA_011038615.1 Limnodynastes dumerilii
GCTGAACCGAGGCACTGCTACTCGCTGCCTAGGACGAAATGACCAACTAAGAGGAAAGGGTTAAGAACCCGACGAAACTGGTTGATTCACTTTCCTTTAAGCTTGTTAGATTGTGAGATGAATCCATCAGGCTATTCAAGGTGAGACAAAAAAAATATAAAAGAAAAGAAATAAAGTGCCAAACCCCAGAGAAGTAGCCAGGGATGAACCCAGGAAGGGCTTGATGGAAAATTTCCTAGTTAATGTGGAACTTGAAGATATTAGGTTGCAATGAAGAAGCAGTACAGAGAACTGCACTATGTTGGTATGGAACATAGAAAGGAGATCCAAAGGATCACACACTTTGTTCATAAACTCTTTTAACCGAGAAATAAAGCTACCACCTAGGATAGAAATCTAAGTTCCACAGTCTCAAAGAGAGAAAATTGATTGAAGAGCCAATAAAACCAAACTCAAATCCCAGGGAACCATTGGAGAAACAAGGAGGCTGGATGTTAAAATTACCCTGCAAAAAGATTTGAAGCTCTGTGAGTGTAGTTAAATTCCCTTGAATGTAAACAGAGCAGATACCTCCACTTTTCCAAACCCGCAGCTTAGTAAATTTGGCCCTAAGAGTCTAGAAAAATAGAATAAAACGGGAAATCCACTCCTCCTGCGCCAAATAATGTAGGTTTGCCATATTCTGTTCCTTTTTAGGAACACTGGAAACATTGAAAAGGGAGGAAAAGCATGAGCCAAGTTGCTGAACCACCCAACTGACATCACATCAATACATTCTGATAGGGTCCCTCGATCTGGAGCAGAACCAAAAAACTTAGGGATTGCTTTAGTCACCATAAGGTTTAGATCCAGATAGCCTCATCTGCAAGTCAGCTGTGCAAACACCTTAACAACCTTGGACCTGATTCACAGTTAAGAGTGAGTTAGGTGCAGACAGATTTGCACCTAACTCACTTTTCCAGTCCCTAACCCTCCTTACGAGTGCCATAGGGCTACCTTATCTAACCGTGCAATGTCCGTACAGACATTCCCTCACCCCACTTCATCTAAATCTCTCCCCCTTCTTCCCAAGAATGCCCCGAGGCGGCATTACGCCACTTCTTTCTATGTAAAGTACTCTGGGCGGTCTTTAAAGGCTGCACTGACGCTATCTACATACCGACCTGCTACGTAGATGGCGTAAATGACCTACCTACTACACATGCATAGTAGGTCATTTCGGTGAAATATGCACTTAAGCAGCAAAAGCTTCTTAAGTGTGAATTAGGCCCCTTATGTCCATCCTAACTATGGATGCATTTCTGACCTAGCTGCTAACAAAATGTTGTCCAGGTAAGCCCATTAATGAATACCTTTTGTGCCTCAATTTAGCTATTACCACAGTCAGTACTTTTGAGAAGGTTCATGGCGATATGTTCAGTCCAAAGGGTAGGGTTTAGAACTGAAAACTGTTTCTGAATACATGAAACCTCAGGTATTGTTTGTGTTTGTGATGTATAGGGATATGCAGATAAGAGTCTTAAGTCAATTAATTAATTGATGTTAGAAACATCCCCTGACTTAAAGCTTAAATGCTATGATGCATTTTACTGATTTAATCCTGAATGATTGAACTTCCATATGTCTGTTTAGACGTCTGAGATCAGTATAGTTCTGTATTCTTCTTATTCATGACAATAAACCTTGAGTAGAAACCTTGGCAGCTATCTGATTTTGGTACTACTTCTCTTTCTACAACTACTTTATGTAGTATCATAAGATCCAGAAGTCTTAATGCTATTGGTCCTGATTCACAGATCCAAAAGCTTTAAGCTTTAGGTATCCACACCTAACTTAAAGCTCCCCCCATGCCACCTGCCCCTTATATTACAAACCTTCCCTAACTTCCCGAATGTAAATTCATTCTTAAAAAGGAGAATATAAATAGATGTTCCCTTGCAGCCCCCTCCCCAGCTCCTTTTCATACCTCCCCCACCCTCTCTTCCTAAAAATGCCCAGAGGCTGCCCAGGCACACCTCTTTCTTACTAACCAACCATGTGCGGCCTTTTGACAGAGTAAATAACCTACTACACATGCGTAATAGATTATTTCTTTAAAATCCGCAGTTTCTTAGGTGGGAACACGGTCCATTGACTCTTTCTGTATCTTGGGTACCAGTGATTTTAGAAAAAAGGTTCCTGGATACTTTACAAATCTTGCATCCTCCTGAAACTACTTATTGTACCAACACATCTGCGGTTGAGTTCATCTAGACTTCGGCATAATTGGCAAGTCTTTCACCTACTGTGACTTACAACCTGCAAGGTTTGGCGTCACTGCACCATCTGTCTAAGGTTGGAACGGACATCTTTACCTCGCTAGTTTCAAAAATTCAATCCTGAGGAACCCCACTGTACTTTTCTGAAATTCCTGCCTGGTCTAAGATCTTTCTTCCTTGTAGTCTGTCTGACTAGTTCTAAAGGGCTGAGACTTCCCATCTGAAGATTTTGAGATAATTTCGTCTAGCTTCTTGCTGAACAAAAATTCCCTTTGAAAAGGAAGAGTCAGTAGCTTTCCTTTAGAATGGGCATCCACTGCCCACTGTCAGATCCATAGTGCTCTTTTAGTTAGAACTGCGGTGGCTCCAGCCCTTGCAGCCAATCTAGGTGCCTCTTCCCACCTTTTATCATCATCATCTTGCACAAACGGGTACATTTTGGACATTTTCATAAGATACTGGTGGTCTCTTATCTGAATGCTTAAAACAAATTCTTTAAGTGCTTGCGACAGCGGAAAAGTTTTTTTTTTTCTTAGTCTCTTTAAATAAGATCCTCTTGCGATTCTTCTATAATAAATGATTTATGTATCAGTTTAAGAAGAATGTTTACCAAATCTGGATTGAAATCTGCCTCCACATGTGAACGTGATGAGCCCTCACCAGAACAAATAGATCTAACAGAATTCCAGTGGTAGACTAAAAGAATACACTCACTAACTGTATGTAGCACTAATAAAAAAAAAAAAAATTAAATTAAAAGGCCTGAGGCCTTTTAATCCTTCATTCCTGTAGATAAAAACTCCACAGGGGTTTCAGCCATCACCCATGCACCTGCCTCAGCATCCATGTAAGAAACAGGTGAACTTAAAAGGCCTCTTAGTGCTTGTATGACGTCCGCCAGCTTTCTCTCAGATGAACCCGGGCTACAGAATCATGGCGGCACTTTCCCTAGTGCCCTTCAGACATCACTGCACTGCATGTCCTTGGAAGTAGCGTCCAGCATGGGAATGCTGAGAGACCAGACTGTCTCTCTTCCCTGGCCAGAACGCTGCAGTGCTGACAGAAATACAACTCAGGTAAGCCTCGGACAGGGAGGGAGGGGCGAACAAAGTACCACACTACACACTGCCTGACTCCTCACAGGAAAGAAAAAAAAAGGGAGGAAGGTGTGCTGTTTATATACCTCCAGTGTCTGTTTTTCTTTCCTGTGATGACTCCAAGAGGGAAGAATTAATCCATTAGTAGTGCTGCCATTGTGGAGGCAGAGGAAAATGCGTTAATCGTGGTCCGATCCACAGGCATCAAGGACTTCCAATAATTAGACCTCAGAATCCAAGCTCTCTTATAGGGGGTTGAATGAGTTGGGCTATGTAAACTCTGTAATGAGGAAGACATCTGATTTAAGCATTTGTCGCCTGGGTTGACTATTAGCACTGAAACTTGGGAGAAACTTCACATTTTTCATAGTTTATGCCTACAATAGGGAAAATCGCTGAGGAGGAATCTTCATTATACTGACAAAGATGATTTCCTGTCTTTAACCCAGATCTTCATCACTGCCTTAGAGAAATACCTAGATTGAAGGGGTTAAGCAACCATGCCAAAGCCAAAGAAAACGGAGAGGCACTGGCACAAGAAATATGTAATGGAGAACGGTGGTCACTACTAGCTTCTCCAACTTCTTCAGTAGCCATGGAAGTATTGGAATCGGATAAAGAAAATACCTCAAAGAAAGAGGTCAAGAAAAATTTAGGGCCAGAGCCCTAAGAAAACATGCACAACTCCGAAAATATACTGCTGTGCGTCCCATATAGGAGGGGCATTGTAAGGTGCAATAACACAGTTAACACAAACATTTTAAAGTGTGCTGACATTCTGCGCCCACCCCATAGCAGCAGAAATACAGTATTACTTACATTCCCCTTTCTCCAGGTGCTGCAGTTGGCTTTACAGTGATCTGTCTCTGTTCTGGAGCCTAAAAAAAATTGTATAAATAAAATTCGGTATTTACTAAAGCAGATGAAATATAAACCGAATCTTCCAAAATACTTGTTAATTCTTTATACCTTTGATGGCTCTTGAGCCTCATCCCTCTGTTCATGGTGCCGCTCCTGTTGCTCACGCAATTCCCTCTCCAGACGACAAATGCGTCCCTCATATTGTGATTTCAAAGCACTCATGCGAACTTCCAGCTCCTCTCGTTGCTGATCAAGAGTAGCATTTCTCTGCTTGATCTCCTCATTATCATTTGTCAGTTGCTCCTTTAGTGCTTTTATGTAATAAAAATAATTAGTACTTTTTATGTAACAATTAGCGAGCTATACTCTCAAAGAATATATTTTTTCTAGAACTTGCCTACCAGTAATTAGCATGGGTATAATTAAAGGTGCAAATCAAAACATTACATTTACCAGCATTTATTATGGGCTTGATTCACACTTAAGCTTCTGCTTCTTAATTGTGTCTGGCCGAAATGACCTACTGCGCATGTGTAGTAGGTCATTCACTTTATCTACGTACCAGATCAGTACGTAGATAGCGTAGGTGCGGTGGAATTATGCCACCTCGGGGCGTTTTAGGAAGAAGTGTGATGGGGGAGGTATTTAGATTAGCTGGGGAGGGTAGGGAGACGCAATGTCCTTATGGACATTGCATGGAGAGATAAGGTAGCCCTATGGCACTCGTAAGTGCCATAAGGTACCTAAAAACAGGGGGGGCGGGGGCTGGAAGAGTGAGTTAGGTGCGGATCTGCCCGCACCTAACTTACTCTTATCAGTGAATCAGGTCCTATGAGACAAAGGTACATAAATTCATGAAAATAATCATGGTTGGTAACCCATAGCCAGTAAAAGAACCCTGGCATGGTGGAAGTAAACTGAGCCAACCAAGACATAGTCCTGTTCTAGCCATCTTATAGCTCTCAGCTTGATCCAAGGTGAATAATGTAGCAAAGGAAACATATCTCTTACCAAAACTACACATTTTAATGTGCCGGTACAAAAGAAATTTTGCAGAACAGCTTTACAAAACCAAACTTCAGAGTTAAGCAGAAAAACAGCATCTACCACATTCAACTAATTCCTGGTGACAAATTGCAACCTTGGAGTTCCCAAAGGAGAGACAAGTTTCATAAACAGGGGCAGATATACAATCATTTAGGGGGGTAAAAATACTAACAACAATGAGTTGCAACTTGTTAAATGGAATAAAAAAAAAAAGGTACCAAAATCAACTGACAAGTTTGTAGCATTTACTATAAAGGAGTCTCTTTTTGAGCAATTCGGAAGTCACTAGGTCTTTGTTTGAATATGCCAGCAGTTTGTTTTCAGTCATATAATCACGGGTGCCAGGGTACTTGTGACTTACCAGAAAGCTGGGCAATTCTCTGCTTTGCTGCAAATAGAGTTTTCTTTGTTTTTTCCTCCTTTTCATTTATTTGCTGACGCATTTGTTCTTCCTGACCTATTTTTTCCTGTAGATCTTTTTGAACTTTGGATAGCTCTGACTGAATCTGTGTGATTTGCTCCTGCTGAGCTTTAATTTCATTTTCTTTTTCATCTAGAGTCTAAAAGAAAGAAAATATGAATAGTTTGAACATATAAACTTCAGCCACAGTGATAAAACAAAATCCAATTCCAAAATTCTACAACTACAGTCAACAGTGCAGAATAAGCCCTGTTGTGGGACATGGTTTGAATTGTTTTTTTCTATATTTGATTTACCATCTTCCAACATTTCCAATAAAATTTTACAACAAACTGTACTAACTTACCTTCTGCATGGTTTCCAACTGGCTTTCAAGTGTTGAGATCTTTGTATCCGCCTGTGCTCGAGATTCTCTCAACTCCTGCAGTTCTTTCTGAGAAGCTCGCTCCTCTGACTGTGCTGCTTGGGCTGTAGAGGTCTCAGCAACCAGCTGAAAGTAAAAAGAGTGGTGTACTCAACGTATCACACACAAAAAAGGACAAATTGGAGGTAAACGGTCCTTTTCTATACCCCAATAGGCATCTTTGAGACTATAACTCACCTTGTCATGCTGAATCTTTAGCTCTTCATATTGAGTCTTATACCTCCTTCCAATTTTTTTAACCTGTGTGATAGTTTTGATTTTCTCTTGTATATCTGCAACTTTGGCATCAAGTTCTTTCTGGAGATTTTCTCTCTCAGTCTTAAGTTTAGCAGCTTCTTCTCTAGCACTCTGACACTGACTTTGACTTGTGTTTTGGGCTGCACTCAACCTGTCATAACAATAAAACATTTTACTCATACATTTTAACGGTCACACAATGAACTAGATGCTGCTTTTAGGATTTTTAATCTTCAGAGACAAGAATTAAGGCCTTGTAAGTATTTTCAGCTGGACAGCATAGTAACTATAATGCTACTGTCATGTTTAGCAAAACTGTATGGTGTGCCATTAAACACATTAGATAAACTAGTGTTAACCGGTCACTAAATTTCTTAAAATTCAGTAGGAATACTTCACCTCTCAACCACAATTTATATATACAAAGCCCTAAAAGACAGAACTATTAGAACAAAAAAAACTTGCTAACAATTAGAAAAAAAAAACCAAGGTGTAAAAGGAGCAAATAGAGTCCCAGATGAAATCCCAATCATGCTCCCCCCTCAAACACAAGGACACTTCTCAACTGAACAAAACATTTTTATTTTAGCTAATTAAGAAACCAGGTGGTAGCCTGGTCCCAGATACATGCTTTAGCCTAAAAATCCCTTAATGACCTGAAGCAATTCGCAACACAATGGTAAACCAGAAGAAGAGGCCTACTACTTGGTGGATCTAATTGATGAGGCATAGCAATCGATCCACGGAGCACCGAAAGCTCCGTGGTCCGAAAAGTAAAACAAAAAAAACAAAAAAATAGTCCCCTGCTCCATTCCCTAATTCTTACCCTAACGCTCCCCTCTCACTACCCTAACACTCCCTTAATTGCAGCCTGACCCTAACCCACCATCTCCCGCAGCCTGACCCTAACCTTCCCTACCCTGCATAGATACTTACCTGTTACTGGTCCGATGATAGCAGCGGCTGAGGGATATCGCAGACGGCGGAGGAATATCAGTAAGTGCGAAAGTGAATGGGTGAAGTATGCCGAACAGCATACTCAGCCATTCATAAAAAAAAATAAAAAAAAAAATAAATAGAAAATCTGCTTTATTCGAAATAGGGACACTTGAAAAGGAACTTCCGGATGTCCCAATTTCGGAAAACAGATTTTCTTAGCAGTGATTGACAACACATTACTTTATTGTGTGTGGCACAGGATGACAGGGCATGCTGGCGCTTGTGGTTCTCCACGCTGCTATTTTTTTTCTTTAATCCGGCACTAAAAGCCATTGCAATAGTAAATAAATCTAGCCAATCAGGAGGCATTGTGAAAAATCTGAGGTGAAAATCAACTCGGGACCTTTCACATTTCCACCAGTCCCATGCGAGACCCGGGAAAACCCTTGTTTTTCCCCTGGACGAGAACCTGGTACCTTTCACATTGCCACTTGACGCGGGTCGTTTGAGATTAGTCCCAGGAATTTTACAAAAAACCTGAGTTTTTAATGGCAATGTGAAAGGGGTATGAGAAAGCCTACTAATACTTCCAAACTTCTCTAGTGGCTTCAGCCCTATTAAATGAGGTGGCATGCTGGGCAACACCCATGAGCAAAAAGGGTCAGCAGCTTATTAGAAGAAAACAGCAGTAAAAACTATACTGAAAATAGAAGGACTGGAGATGAAAGCAAGGTCTGGTGATACTGCTTAACTGTTACTCTTAAAAAGAGCAAAAAATTCAAGTGCTAAAGAGCTGCAAACTAGTGATACAAATGTTTTAAACTACTTTATTTAAAGGGCAATTCTACCAAAACAGAAAACCATTGCAAAATGCACATCAATCTGCATACTGAGCTTACCTTGCAATATCAGTTTTCAATTTTCCAGTCTCCTCAGTGAGTTGCTGAATGCGTTTAACATTAACATCTCGTTCAGAAAGCAATTTCTTGTACTCTTCTACATCAGTATCCTTTTGTTGATTCAGTAAATGCTTAAAATAGAAAAGCATATTAAAATTAAATCATGCAAATATATAGAAAACAAAAACAACCAATGCAATTGGAAAAAAACAAATCACAATTAGCCTATTTTAATTAACTGACTAGAAGTGTATTGTAAGTAGTTGTGATGGCTATAAAATTTATATCCAACGGCAGAGACATGACAAAACAGCACATTAGAACAAACATCCTTAATTTTCAGAGCAGCTCTTAAACAATGGGATTTATGGTTACTCGCTGCTAATTCCATTTCTCTGATATCCAGAGGACACAGCCAGTATGGGTTGGTGAAGGTGCTGTGGAGTTGAGCAGTTAAACTGTTGAGGTTAGTAACAACAAATCCTATTTTCTCTTAAACCCATCTGGGAGAAACCGGAGATCTATGGTACACCTATAATCCAAAAGGAAGGAAACATTCAGAACCTTCCTCATGAAATTGATAGATTCTGTAAGATGTGAATGAAATAAGATAGCATTACCAGTTTAGAAACCAGGGTCTCTCTCTTGGACTTTGGACACAACTTCTTTTTATGATATCCCTGCTCGCAGTGAGGGGGTCCACAGTCCTTATTTCCCTAGCGCATGGTCCGAGGAAGGTCTCCTCCATCGTCAAACACAAGGCAGTAGGACAAATGGAACAGTCTGGTGGCGACCATTTTGAGGAAACGGCCAGACTTGTGAGCCGGCATTTCTGGGTAGACTTGAAACTATATGAACCCAGTCTGTCGCTCTATGCCATCGAACAAAAGTCCATACTAGCGGGGACCCAGAATGGGTTAGGCCTGACATTCATGGCAGCTACACTCACTCCCTTTGCTGTAATAAGCGCTGATGAGCTGAGAGAATGGAAGCTGCGGCCAACACACCTGTTTTCTCACTAAGCAGCAACCAGCAAAACAATACAAATAAGTAAAAAGTTTTTTTTTTATTTTTTTTTATGCTATTGAACACAAACTAGACACTAAACTAAAGTTCCAGTAAAAGCACCCAATTCCAGCGTGCACTTAAACTAAACTGAGGACTCTTGGGGTTGGAGAGGGAAGGAGCTCCACCTCAGTTTATTAAATATTATGTGCCCAGCTCCACAGCACCTTGACCAACTCATACTTTGTGTCCTCCAGATGGATTTAAGAGAAAAGGGATTACTTATGTGCACAATCAATTGTTTCTTGCTTCATGTTTCTTTCACATATAAACATAACAACTAGCGGAAAGACTACCTGTGTTCGGGCCCGCCAACGTCTCACATCCTCCTCAAGCAACTTCTTTTCTGCCTGCAACATGCCACTTTTCTCACTCAGTTCAGAATTGGATTCTTGCAGTGGCAATATATTTGCTTCAAGTTTCCTTATCTGGAAGTACATCTGCTTTAGTGCTCATTTCAGATTGTTGACTAGCATGAAACTGGCAGAGACAAGATAATTGAGCTAAAGCAATGAACCCTAAAATGTAAACCTATAACTAAAGACCACGTCAGGATTGAAAATCAACACAACACAAGCAGGTCAACAAACAGAATGCCTGACATTATACATCTGAAAAGCTTGTTCAAGGTAATAAAACAAAAAAAACAAAAAAAACCTTTCAACAGCATTGATTTAAAAATCATAAATCCATCACACTTTGCCTATCACTGGATGGAATTTCTTTAAATAAGAATGTACAACATGTAAGTTTATTAAGGACATGCAGGTTCAAGATGTACAACATGTAAGTTCATTATGAAACATAATTATCAGTATGGCCCATATACCTTCTCTGTACGTGACTATCAATTGCAATGTATCCTTTGAAATTTATGCCCTCATTTGCCCATGTAATAAAATCTATGTGGGACGTACTACAAGATCTTTAAAATTAAGATTAATAGAACAGTGTAGGAACATTTTTAATAATGTACTTAAACACAGTAGGCCGGATCCTGACCTATGGGCACCCGAGGTCAGTACCGCCGGCATAGTAGCGGGTAGTGTACGCCCCTTGCACTCCCTGCTGTCGGTAATAAATCTGGACACTTACGTGTCCAGATTGCTACCCTCACTTTTACGATCAGCTCTGCGGCCTTAAGGGCTTCCCCGCCCCCTAATTAGCATGTCTATCTCCACCGTAAAGGTGGAGATAGACATGCTAATGATGGGACGGGGCGGGGGAAGCCCTTTCACGATTAGGTCTGCGTCCGTATGGCCGCATACGTGATCGTGAAAGTTAGGATAGGAATCTGGACACGTAAGTCCAGTAGATTTCCTACCGACAGCGGGGAGTGCTCGGGGCTTGCACTCCCCGCTCCGAGAACAGCCGTACTGACCTTGGGGCGAACGTAAGGTGCCTGGAGGTCAGGATCTGGCCCAAAACGACTTCTTATTACTTACTGAAATGTTTTAACAATACATAAGTTATTGTATGAATGATTTGGCACCAACAAACTTATAATAGGTATACAAATAGGTCACTGCAGTCAATAATATTTATTAGTCATGCACAATATATTACACTCCTATGGTTAAATGCAACTGAACAGTAACTAGTTACCATATTGTCATTTGTTTTTACTAATATTAAAGTTAGACCCAATGAAATTGTTTGACCTAACAAAGATTAGTTTTAAAATAAGGAAAGCTTTGCTCTCCTTATCCAGACTTCAAGTTGATGTTTAGCTTTATCTTTTAATTAGACCTGCATTTTAAATAAATGTGGCTGTCAGTAAAATGTATAAAATACATGTAATGTGTCTAATTAGTATTCAATGGGAAATTTTCTACACTTGTTGTTTCTTAAAAGTTGACAATGGTTATTTGGTTAATTTATATTATCATTCTGATATTTACATTTTGCCTTTTTTGCAAATTGGAAGATATAACCTAATTATTTTCTGAAGACACAGTCATCTCAAAATCCTATTTATTTTGTAACCTGCAATTTTATGTTTTCACATGGCTCATATAAATGTAATATTCAGGATCTTGATAACTGCAAGTAACAAAAAGGGATACATTGTAAATGATGACGATCTAGTAAGTATTGCAGTCCAGTAACTATCAATGAAATATGACACCACCGTAATCTGAACATGAAAAAGGAACCCAGAGCACTTTCTACTCCCAAGACATTTAACGCCAGATTTACTAAGCTGCGAGTTTGGAAAAGTATAAATATTTCCCATAGCAATCAATCAGATTCTAGCTCTCACTTACCTATTACATACTAGAGAATGTCAGCTAGAATCTGATTGGTTGCTTTTGGCAACATCTCCACTTTTCCAAACTCGCAGCTTAGTAAATCTAGCCCTTAGGAAAAACTTACTTACAATATAGACTTTCCATCATATTGCAACTCATTTCTGCTATCTTATAATGCTTGTCCTCTCTATTTGGAGCTTTTCACTATCCAAATGTCTTAAATAAAAGTAGAAAATAAGAATTTTTTGACGCATCGATGGCCACCATACAGATCTGACTAATGTCTTCATAGTTTTCCGAACTCCCATGTGACCGGCCGACTTGGACGTATGATTCTCTAGCAGGACTTGCTTCCTGAATTTTTCTGGGACAAAGAGTCGCCCCGGTATGTTTTTAATTAATTAATTTTGCTTGGGTTTACCTTTAAAGTTAGTTTTTGATTTGCGTTGTAATAAATTATAAGATAACAATACTATTAAAAGTGCAACTGATCTATTCCAAATGGACATTGACCATAAATTAACCAACATTGATACGCTATAGACTGTGACACTTTAATAAACACAAAGAATAAAGAACCGCAAGGAGCCTCTGTCTCCATACACAATTTTTCATCTGATGATATACAGGTGGATGAAATGTTTTAGTGGTGTGTTGGTTAATCTGATACCAAGTTGCTGCCTTTAACTCTGGAGACGACACTGTGTGATAGAACTGGTTAGCCGGCTTCTATACCAACTGCAACAGTGTCTCTATTTTTGTATATCTTTTGTACCAATAATCTCCTCCTTTTCAAATAAAGACAGTGCTAATATAGCTTGCGCTACTGAATTGCTACATTGGAAGTACTATGTCTTGGCTGGATATTAAGCGTGCCCTCAAGCACTTAGGAGGACATCTTTAGAAAACGGACACACTGTTTTACAGTCGATGTCTGGAATAATTTTTTATGGTCATCTCCATTTTTTCTTATTGTACTATACATAAATAAGTTTCTGTATTTATACATTTATTAATTCTTTATTTGTCTTACTGATTTTTTATGTGTTGTACATATTTTTATATCTGGTACCAGATTATATTGTGTTATTATATTTTAACTTGAAATTGTTTATATTTATATTTTTATGGGATTATTTTAGGCAGCGCTGGTTAATTTTGTAGTTTTTCTTTGCAAGGCTTTTTAGCCAACTCTAGACCAAGCAGCATATAGTACAGCTAAATTATTTAGTTAATTGGTGCAGTTTTCTTGGTATATAATTTTTCTATTTTTGTGTTACAATTTCTTTAACTACTGCTCTACGGCAGCTCTCCTCAACCTTTTCTCACCCTCGGCACACCTAAGCCCTTCCCAAAATTCCGCGGCACACCTAAGCCCTTCCCAGAATTCCGCGGCACACCTAAGCCCTTCCCAGAACTCCGCAGCACACCCAAGCCCTTCCCAGAATTCTGCAGCACACCAAAAGCAAATGATACAAAAAAAAAAAGCAGGAATTAAAAAAATAATGTAATATATGTACTTTGTATTTGATAAATAAAAAAAAAAAATCACAGCTAATAACTTTTTTCTTATAACTAATTTACCTATGTTAGCCCCCAATCATGTGTCTACAGCCTCCCCAGTAGCCCCCATCATGTGTCTCCAACCTCCCTAGTAGTTCCCATTCATGTGTCTGCAGCCTTCCCAGTATAACCAATCTTGTGTCTTTAGCTCTCCAGTATTGCACATTCATGTATCTGCAAGGTCTTCCAGTGCTTTTTCTCCTGTTGGAGGCATTGCACCGCAGCACACTTGGCAACATCCCGTGGCACACTGGTTGAGGAGCACTGCTCTATGGGATTAAAACTAGCTTCCAAAATTACACAATTTGGATTGGGAAAAAAAAAAAAGTATAATTTTAAAAATAATCTGCGCTAAAAGGAAATAAGAAGACCATGCTTAATTCCGTTGCAAATTGGAGGGTTGGGAAACTTCCAAAAGACTAAGGTTAAGGCTTTGGTCACATTGTTCATGTTGCAAAAGGAATTTGTACCTGAGGCCAGCACCTTTTAGCAGAAGTTTAGACTATGCAGTCACTCCTAAAATAACTACTGCTTTAAGTCAACTGATACAGCTTGGCCATGTCTGGCCAAAATGGGTGCTGCTAAAGTTGTGTATTTAGCCAATACTGGTCAATGCACTGAAGTTAGAGGCAGCCTGTGAAAGAATCTAATGAAATACAGTTCTAGCAGAAATATTGCAAAAAACACCTAAAAACTCAATCACAGGAAATAAGACTGATAATTACCTTTGCTTGAAGCTGCTGAAGGTCATGATCTAGTTTCTCCTTTTCTTCCCTCAATAGTCTGTTGCTTTCAATTAGAACGTTCATAGTCTCAGTCTTCTTCATCAGCTCCTCGTGTTGGGCCATTGTCTTTGCAGTTACCTGAACGTTACATGAAATAGACACTTTTTGCACTGGGACTACGTAGGTACTCCTATTAGAACTACTTTTAGACACAGTCTGAAAACTATGTAAACTGTATCTAAGAGCAATCCAGTATAGGATTCATTTTATCACAATCTAACACATTCATGTATATATTTTTAAAAAAATACTAAAAACTGATAATTAAATTTGTAAAGCCAACCTGAACTTTTTCACGCTCCGTATTTAAGCTATCTTGTAGCTCGTTTATTTCTCTCTCCATGTGTTCTATGCGCTGCCGGTATCTTAAGCATTCCACTTGAGCAACTTCAAATCTTGTTTCAGCAATTTCTTTCTCACGCCTCACAAATCTGTGAAATGTATGACAATTACTATTCTCTGTATTAAACAGATTTTTCAGAAATATTTAGAAATACATAGTAGAAAAATGCAAAAAAAACCCCTAAAAAAATCAAGTGATTTTTGTCATTGTGGTGAATTCCCTTTCCTGAGCCCATAGGGGACTGTAGCAATGCTTTATAAACATGGTGATTAAATTAAACAAATCAGATGACAAGCTCCTTCTCTCTACATTCAAAAGGTTTAGCAAGGCCATTCATTAAACTTATAAAGCCCTCATGGAGTAGATATTCTAGTTTTACAATTACAGGACTATAAAGCACAGTTTAAAAAAAATAAAAAAAATAAGGTAGTTTTAAGGCTGTGCCTTCAGATATATCAATAACTAGAAAATGAAAAAACACAAATGCGGACTAAAACCCAGCAATGAAAGATTTATGATAACTCTGCATTACAAATGCAAAGATGAGATCACTATTTTGGACCCGATTCACAGATAAGTATGCACTGATTCAAAAATATACACCTAGGTGTCAAGGAAACTTTCATGACACTCCCATTGTTCTTACATATCTTTAGGACTACCCTTAACCTCTGCGCTTATCTTGCAGTGTGGATTTTGGCAAACCCAGCCCATACTGCCCTATTTAAATGCCTCCTCCAAAAAGCGGTGCGGCCCGGTGGGGCACAAGCCCCCCTTGCCCCCCGGCCAAGCCCACCACTTTTATTAACTTCCAACTTATGGGGAGGAAGTGGCATGCCTCTTCCTACAGATCTCATTGGACACAGAGATGAACTTCTCGTAATGGTGATCCTTGCATAACATTTAGATTCGCAAACATATGACAAAACACACATATGGCAGGCATATACGGCATTTTTAAGTGTAAATCTGGGCCTTTGTCCAGTACTAAGCTAGTGGTGTTTTTGGCTTCTTTTTATTTGACCCATCATTAATAGGTACCATAACAAACATACCCTTGAACATATGGGAGTTGTTCCAGAGCTATGCTCTCCATCTGTTTTAGAGTGAGTGAGT
>WWET01000841.1:400467-417743 GCA_011038615.1 Limnodynastes dumerilii
ACACATACATACATATACATACATACACACAAATATCAACATAGAACTTCTATGTTGATCAACATTAGAAACATCCCCATCTGAGAAGAAACTAGAGAACTGCTAAAGAGACATACAACAAGGTTTGGTCACATTCTCTTATGCGAATATGTTACGGGTGTTTTGAACATCAAGGCCAAGAATATCCCCTTCTCCACACCTAATACTTCTTTATGAAACCCTGAACACATTAGAACACTACAAATTAAAGGGTTTTGATTTGCAACAAGAAATGGATTGGAATGAATCTATTCTGCTGACCTGACACAGAACTAGGACCCTTGAAACAAGCAATCCTAATTTTTTTCTCTCAAGGCATACACTTCCCTCAGATTAAATCATCCTTGTTGTTTCAAACGGCTACTCAGAAAAATTTTTGTCACAGACAAGCATATTTCCGACATCTATGCAAATAACCTTTGCTAAAAACGGTCTTGGAGATGTTGAACTCTGTTATTCCTGGAGTTCGCCACATATTTTAATCTACAATAAAGACATTATTAATACTAACTCATTGCCAAATAGTATGTTCTTGCCAGTCATGTTTAAATATTGCTGCATTCAGCATCTGCTGCCCAATAATTCATTCCCTTGTCACACTGTTACAATAGTTTTAAGGGGGCATACATTTGTATTTAAAGAGAATATGCAGAAAATTATACTAACACCCAAGAGAAAATAACACTTAAAAGTAAATAAAATCTTAGGTGCACCCTGACCTAGGACTTAAAGCTGTGTCTCTGTGATTCTTGTCAAATAGTTTGCCTAAACACTTTATTTAGTGTAATTAAGTAATTAAGCTATAAATTACTGCAAATATTCCCCTATTTAAAGTCCTAGGAACATTTTTAGAAAGCCTACATAGCTAGACACAAGGGACTGGATCCTGATTGAAGAAAGACAGGCTACTTGCGCATGGCCAATGTTTTAGTACCTTGTCTGTTCCTACTGAACATGAATAGAAAGGCCTGTTACGCACCAAAATACAGCATGCTTGATTCGCACAGTAGCACCCTCTGATAGTGGTGCGTAGAGCCCTCCATGTGTACCAGGTTACACGTGGCGGGCAACGATGCGAATCGTACATTAACGGCTTGGCTAAGCCTTTATGTTTCTGCCCCATTATACATGGGATGAGTGCATAAAATTCTAGGTACGGGTCAGAACTCAAAGGTCTGTGCATGAAGGGAGTGGACTTTAGGATGGCATGCTCGCAACTCCAAATGGACTTGTGGTGGGTGTGATCATACTTGAACTTGAATCCAGTCTAAGGTGACTTTTGTGTGGACTTACTTCTTGGACATGTGATTAATCACAAAATATGAAACGTCTACAGGTATACTCTTAACTAGGATTCAGCCCTCCAAATACTTTTGAAATCGGTTCAATACCTTAGAATTTCCATGACTTGTTCTTGTGATTTCCCTTCTTCACTGAAAGACATATTGAGAGCTCCCTCTTGAACAGAGTTCATCATCTTTTTACTGAGGGCATCTATCTGATCATGCAACAGATTGTTCTGCTTTTCCAAGTCTACACAGCGTGACTGAGTCTTGGACACTTCATCCTATAAGAAGAAATAGAATATAGAAAACATGCCATTAAAATTAAATAAATAAATCCAACAAGGAGGATGTAAGGGGAGATGTGTTTAGATATAAAAAGTAATTAAAATGAAATACACTTTTTTTGCATTTCTTTAATTTAGTTAAATTTTTAATACCCCAAAAAATTCAACAAAAAGACAAACTGCAAGACTGAAGAACACAACGATATCTGCTACAGTGAATAGGAGGAAGGTTTACAGAGTGGAGCAGGACTAGGCACTACGCAAATAACAAAAAGACACAAAAGAAGTATATTGATATGGATATATTAAAAATAAAGAGCTGCATAAGGGAAGTTAGGAGACTATAGAGGAAACTGACGAGACAATTCAATAGAACACCCCAGTTATTCTCATCATGGAGTCTAGCCAACAAGCCTTTCCTAACATTAGATAATGTCTTACGGTGTCAATTTTGGCTAGGATATCAACCTAAAGAGTGAAGCGTAAATACATATGAAAATAAATTCCTGTATGGACAGAACATGATGCTCATAAAAAGATTTTAATAACATAGTAACATGCAAGCACTGCACTGGGAATTAAAAACCACTCTATGCTCCAGAGCAATCATTTGTTACTGTGACTACTATGTAATGGTCTAAGATGTCTAATACCAGATGGTAAAAAGAGATCCTCAAAACATCTTGCTTAGCCCCTTCACCATGAGGATAGGAGAGAGCAACCTGTGAGCTAAGAGGCGTTTCAGACAATGTAAACAGGGTCAGATCCTCTACTAGGGACACTTTCTGCTATCAAATGGCAGCATGAAGAAACAATATGTATTGAGAATATTAGATTTTTTTGTATAAAAAATACATGTGCTTACAGTAAGAGGTATCACCTTGATCAGAAGAGCATACCTTTAGTGCATAAAGAGTAACAATATTGCTAAGAAATAAATGTATTGGGTACATATATCTTTTCTATGGCTTTCTACCTTAAGCATTCGTTCCTGCTCCTCCCAAGAAGCCGTGCACTCCAGTAGCTGGGATTCCGCTTTCAACGCTGCCTCTTCTGTTTTTTGTCGTGTGGTGGTAGTATTGGTCAATTGTGCCTTGGCAGCTTGAAGAGCTTCAACATCAGCTGCATGGAGCATTAACTCACGCTCATACTTGTTCTGTGCCTCAGTAGCTATCCTAGCCTAACAATAAAGAAAATTTTGTATTTTAATTTAGACCTTTTCAGTCCCATTCCAACCGACATCAATATTTAACAATTGTTAAGTATCCATATTAACCTGTTCTTGGCAATCTTGTCTAGCTTTCTGCTCATTGTTTGCAGCAGTAGTGGCTCTCTGAAGAGCAGCTTGGACTTCAGCTTGGAGACTGGTTAAACTTTGTCTGAGCTGCGTTATCTGCAGACATAAAAATTTAATGTTAAAACACTAAATGAACATAGCACACAGTTAGCATTACATTGTTTTTATTACATTAAAGTAACGCTTTGTAAAAGTTAATCTATTTACACCCATAAGAATTAACCAGATTCCCAGTAAGCAATAGCCACAATTGGCTATCATATAAATTACTATTTAAGGGTACATTTGTTGTCATTTCACTGATGGTGTGGCTGGTGGCATACCATATATTTGCTAATGTGTTTAACAAATGTTTCTGCGTTTTATTTTACTGATAGAATGAACGTTCTTCTTTTTCTGTTAAAGAAGATTATCCCTGCCTTCATGCACTTGTCTGTATTAACCTATAATTTGATTTAAGTAACCTCCATTTTGTTTTTAATTTATTTTTTATAATTCTATCAATCTTTAAATACACAAGTTTGGCCTTTCAGTTTTATTCTTAATGCAGAGAACCAGATACAGTCCAGTACATTGTAAGTCTCCGGCACAAAAATGGCTGTTTAGAATAAAGACAGCGAAGGTTCTTTATCAGCTGTCTCTATTTCAAAAAAGAGCTATTTTTGAGGGTTTTTTTTTTTTTTTTAAATGGGTAAGTATGCTGATCTACATACTTACCCATTCATTTTCAGTACCTGTCGCCCACCAAACCCCACCAGAGAGCTGAAAGGTGGGGGGCCTCTGGGGAAGGGAGGGTTAAGGTCAGTTTGTGGGTAGGGGAGTCTAGGTTTAGGCTGCAGGGATGGGAGACTTCCGGTCAGGCTGTAGGGAGGGGAGTCATGGGCTATTGCTATGGGCAAGGGAGTCTTAAAAGTCCATAAAACTCAAAGCTACTGCCATGAATATTTTATATGTAGTATAAGGCTTTGACATATCAATTGATTAACACTGTAGCTTATTGTGCTAGATGATAATTGAGACCAAACTAAAGTTAACACCATGGTGGAGCTCCTATCCACCAAATTTAAATAACATTACTATTTTAATACCATGAAGACTTTACTATACTACTATAAAAGTGGGGTATTGTGATCTGCCTGTTGTACACATACATGCAATTTAGTGAGGTGGCAGTAATCAATTTATGCTATATACGTGCACACCAGTGCAGGCTGAGAAAACAATAAGTTATTAATTCATTGTGTGATCAAGTGTTATAGTGTTGTGGGAGGGGTAAGAAAACAAAAACTTCCCTAATTAATAAAGGCAAGGGAAACAGAACACAAGCAGAAGTACATTATATAAAACAAGATTGTTATTATGAAATTTAATAGTGTGTTATTGTTCATCACCAGTAAATCGGGTTTTTGTAACCAAGTTTATTTTAACATGAAACTACCGAGATAAAGTTATAAACAATGTATTGACTAAAATGGACATAATCTGTTTTACGGTTATAGCTTTTAATCACTGAACTCACTACATAAAAGAAAATATTGTACCTGTTGCTCCATATTTTCAATTGCTTTATGCTTCTCATCCCTGAGCTCTTGCTTTTCTCGTTCTGCTTCCAGCATTTTCTTTTCCAGTTGGGACTGGTACTCTGATGCCTCCTTCATTCGTGATTCTATGGTTTTTCGTGCTTCTTCGGTGACCTAAAATAGAAAGGCAGATATGCATCTAGATCATAGCATATTTAAAGGCTATACATATGTAGAGCACTTGCTGAAACATCTTCAGACACTTTAGCCGCTAACTTTCATAAATATTGTTGAAACCCTAAGAACGAACTTTGAACCAGATGCAGATTTCCGACAATTTTTTTATGAAATTTTCAGTGCGGAAAGATCAGAAATGTCGATTTTGATCTGCATATGCGCAAAAATCCACGTAATCCACTCAATACAGACTTACAACTATTGATGCTACTAAAAGGAGGACCAGGCTGAGTTCACAAGTGAGTGGGATATTATAATGTGCAGTATAGGAAAGAAATTTAGCAGTCTAAACTCACAATCTGTTGCCATATTAATGTTGTCAGATGTGTGGATTTGTTACATGATCTGAATGCAGCACAATATGATCTTTTTAAGTACAGGAATATTTGTTTAAATGCATCCAAGCCACTAGTGGCATTGATTATTCTGTTCCAGAAGCAGTGTGTAAAGTGTACTCAAGAATAAGTTAATTACTAAAACCTAAAACGGGTATACCTGTTTCTCTTTGTTGAGAGATTCTTCCAGACCCAGTACAACCTCTCTGTATTGGTCGACGTTGCTTGTGGCAGTTTTCAATCTCTCTTTGAGGTCATTAATTTGCTCTTCAGACTGTCTCAGCTTGTTTTGGAATTCTTCAATATCTTCAACTTTGTCATCTGAATCTAGAAGTTCAAAAAGATTTAACAGAGTATTCCAAAAGTGTCAAATGATTCTTATAATTACATACTTTCATCTAGAGTGGAAAACAAAAAGTTTTTTTACATCAGGCATTTACTGAAGAGGTGAAAAGACAACTAGTACACAACTACACACACAAAAAAATTACCTTTACTGGAAGATGGGTGGCTGGACCGAGATTTCAATTGTGCTTCAAAGTTACCAAGCTGTTGTCTCAACGTAGAGATGTCTTTGTTTGAGTTTTTCAGAAGTTCCTTTGTATTATTGTGAAGATTTACTTCTGATTCATACTGTCTTTTGAGGTCCAAAATCTGAACCTAAAAATATAGGTATTTTACAAGTCATATCTTGGTTTTGCATCATATTTTTTAATAAGGGTTCCTGAGCAGAACAGCTGGAATACTTACATCCTGATTTTTGCTCAACAAGTGTTTCTGTTCAATTTCATGCTCTAATTTCTTCTTAACTTGGGTCAACTCTTGCTCCAGCTTTTCAATCTGGTTGTTGTAACGTTGCCTTATTTCTGTGTCAGACCTTTCCAGGGTAACCTAATTTAAAAGAAGGCCATCTATAAACCTACAAGCTTTAATTGGTTGCAAATCCTTTCTCCAGATTGATTTAAAAAATAAAAACAACAACGATACATCGCTACTTCATATGAAATTAACACAGTGAAAAAAATATTTTTTGGATCCTAAGTATTAAGATCTTTGAATGCTTTCTTAGATGGGTGGAGGAACTTTATTGATTGGAGGTTTACCCTAAGCAGCTCACCCGCTCCGGGAGACATCTGAAGGGCTCATCATCTAATTACAGAACTCCAGTATATCAAGGGTCATTTTATCCTTTCTACCCCAGAAGACCACAGGGTGACAAAACCAGTTTGTACAAGACTTCACATTTCAACAGTCCACTGGGAGACATTGTTAGTAGTGCTCCATGTCTGAAAGTTACAGACAATCTACTCATATTAAGATCTAACTAACTCTCATTACTATCTCACAAAAGAGATCTAATAGAGAAAAATAGAGAAATGTGTGGAAGCGCTTTGAGTCAATATAAATAGTTTTATTATAACACCAGGTAAAATATTGACTCCAAGCGCTTCCACACATTTCTCTATTTTTCTCTTTTTGGGACTAGTCATCCCTAGGCAGCAGCTGGAGAGATATTTAAGAAGTTTATATTGGTTTTATTAAATTGGTTTTGTTTTACCATTCATATGGGAATCTAATTTTGAGCGCTGAATACACTTTGCATAGATCTAACAGAGACTTACATCAGGATCTAATTACCTCTTATTGTTATTCTACTTACGGAGTCCAATAACCGGACTGACCAACCGGTAAAGCAAAACTATTTGGACGATTCTTGAGTGAGATTAGGGTTTATCACTATTCAAAGAACATTAGGGTCTGTGCAACTGAGTTTCATTCAAATGCACTGAGCTTACAGCTTTTATTAAGTATCGTATAGCAATAATAGAACCATGTTTTTATATATTGATTGGTGATTTTATACATAGTTGTTTTTGATATAATGATTTCTATGTGAATTGATTAAATAAATTGGTTTTATACAATATCTGTGCCGTTCAGATTATCACTAACAACAAATTAATTTCATATGAAGTAGCGCTGTCTCATTGTTATTCTTTTTTTAAAGTAGCAGCACGCTATCCTTATTACAGCAGCTGGTTAAGAAAAACATTTAGTGATCCAGTCCGTGTCCTCTCGTTTGCTTTTAAAAGATGTTGATTGGTAAAGTCAAAACGTTCCATAATGATTTTGTGCGACAGAGAAGCTGCTGCAAAGATAAAGACTTAATATACTGACCTGGATAGTTTGTAAATTAGTGAGCAATAAGTTTTGGCCCCTTTGCTCAGCAAGTAAAGACTCACTCTCTTGATTAAGTCGTGTTTCAGTCATTTTCAAAAGTTCCTTTTCTCGCTTTAAGTTTTCACCCCTTACCTTAAACACAAAAACGTGCGAGAGTTATTAATAAACCAGCAAACAATCCAAATTGTCTAGTGGTACAAGAATAAAAAAATGAACAAACTAGGTTACTTTTGGTCATTAAAAGGGCGATATATGGAATTAGCAGTGTTACAACAGCACCAGTATGCAACCAACCATAAGAATGATCTATTCAAAAACAATGTAACAGCCAGGGTCTTCAAAATGGACTAAACATACATTCAGAACAGCATTTGGCTACTGCTTTAGTATACTCACTTCAGCAACTGCTAGTTTTTCATTTGCAGCCCTCAAGTCTTGCGTCATTGTGTTTATGATCTGTTCCTGCTTCTGTGTAGTGGCAGAAAGCTTCTGGGATTTTTCTTGCAATGAGGTTATTTCTCGGCGGTAGCTTTCAACATTGTCCTGCAACATCTCATATCTATTATAGAAATAAAAATCACAATTCAGACAAAGTAGAATATCAATTGCCATACTCTTATATAGTTTATCATGTGATGGTCTTTGAACGAGCAACTGAAGAGCTACAGCCAATGGCCTGCAGATCAGCTAACATTTTATTTTACATGAACATGACGCATAAACCAACTATTAAGTCCTTGCATGACACAAGTGTCAAATGTTCACCAAGTAATAAGAACTAAGAGAATGATAACAGGATGCAATTTACAGACATTAAATCATTAAATGACAAAGATGTTAAGTGAAAAAATGTTTGCCTTACATAGCAAACAATATAGTTACCGTTTTGAAGCAAATTCAAGCTGGGTTGATATTTTCGCATTTTGGGATCGAACTTCTGTAATTTGTTCTTGAAGTTTCTCATTCTGCTCATTAAGAATTCTGTCGTTTTCAGCTTTTTCTTTTCTGTAATTCTCAAACACTTCCTGGAGCTGTATAAGAAATATATTCTCTTTATCTTTATATGTGTAAGAAATACATTCTCTTTATTCCTGGAGCTGTACAAGAAATACATTCTCTATCTTTATATGTATAAGAAATACACAAGCCCGTACTTAGATCAGTAACAAGTGTAGAGCTCAGGACATCTAGACTCACAACTAGGTATTAGGTTCCAGGCAGGCCAAGTGTGCCTAACAGGATTCAGAATGCCTTACTGCAGCAGTTAAGTGCTTCCCTATATGGGACTGCCCCCAGTTGATTTCTGCCCACTACCAGTACCAGAGTTCATCTAAAGAGCGATGTCAAATATTATTATCCACATGAGGAAGATCAAAACTTGAAGTGTTCAGAATGTAATAGTCTTAGATGGAAATGCGCTGATGTAAAGTTTGAGTCATCCTCACCTGTTTTAGTGCAGCCCTAGCTTCAGCAACCTCTGTGGAATCAGATGTAACTGCAGGAATAGGCGTGGAGACTAGCTGAGCAGATCCAGGTGATTTCCTTGGAGTAGATGTCATAGAAACCTCCTCTACAAAAAATAATTTTTATAGTATATTACATATTTTTTTCCATCAACTAGCATGATTGTCATCAATGATTTACAAAAAAAATGCTTTATTTGAAATATTTGCATAAACTATTTAAACACGGCAACACTGCAAATTTAGGACAGGAGCTATATTACATTCTAAAGGACCAAGAACCTGTTTCAAAAAACAAATGCTGATTTGCAGTCTCTAAATCGCTCAAATTTAATTTATTAAAAATTGTGTGCATTAGCTATTAGGCAGTTATTGATGGGGTGGGCAATTGCCTTGCAGCAATTAAATAAGATAAAGTGAAGAGAATAATAAATGTGCACTAACAATACGAAAAGTAATTATAAATTCCTGCAATTCTGACAACCCATACCTGATGCCGGTAATGTGACCCCAGTTGTTTGAGCCAGAAGTATACGATACATGTCACGCTGACGCACAATAGACTCTACCATGTGCATTTGATGTTGGCGGTTTTCACGAAGCTGTTCCAACTCTGATATGGCATTTTCTAACTCCTTCCTCAATTCAGAAATCCTAGTAAAATAAATAAAATTATTATTGGTTACACACTGTAAATGCCATTTCTATGTCTCTGTTCCCTGCAATAGACTATGGGGAGGGAAGGAGAGGGGATTTATGGCAGATGGTCCTGGAGGCTTTAGTATGAAAGTTTTGGAAGCACAGCTCCACCCCTACTATGCTCCTCCCAGAGAGAAGTATCTATATGTACTTGATTTTTGTTGTCAAAAAGTTGAAAAATAACTAAACAGCCAAAAAGAGAAATCGCAAAACAGGAGACCAGTAAGGTTGTCTCCCGCTAGACTAAGACAAATGGACTGTAATGTGAGAAAATCACAGTAGGGGATAATGTAACGACGCACAAATTAAAAATAGTATCAGATAGATGTAAAGCCTTCTAGCTTCTAGAATTTAACAAAGGTGTGGACAGATGACCAATTCGCATCCTGTAGCTGTTCAGCTGTGACACACCCTTCTCAAAGCACAGACCATTCCAGTTAAAAGAGCTTTCAAGCCCACCAGCACCAGCCTACGAGATGGAACATAAGCCGACCACATAGTTAAAATGATCCAACGAACAAGAGACCGAGTAAAGGTTAGCAAACCACACTTGTGGGCATCATACAGCAGCAAACCAATGCGGTACAGTCCATAAAATACCAAATAGCACAAACTATAGACAAAAGCAGCAAATAAACTTCAGAGGAATATGACTGATTAAAAATAAGTCAGAACAATGATGTCTTTGTTTAAACAAAACTAAATATTTTGTTTAAAGAATAAGTATAATAAAGTACAATAAAATAAACAGCACATCCACACAGACAATATAAGAAGGCACTCAGCCTTCATGAAGAAGCAGAAGATACAGGGAAAATACAATGCAGTCCTGTAAAGAAAGCTCCTCAAAACAATAACATGCCTGCTGGAAAAAAACTGCACTAGGGCTATACCATGCTCTTGTAGAGAGGAGGGGTAATACCTTCAGAGGAATACTTGCCATCCATAGACATAAAGGATGGTAACCTCCTGAGCTGTGCTGAGTGAGGGCTTCTCTCCACACCCTCCATAAATAGGTGGTGGGAACATCCATAAGGCAATCTGCTGCATCACTCCTCTCAGCTTTGCTCTTCCCTCAGATGGGATAGGATAGTGGGCAGCGTCCATTTTGAGAGACGTGGGGCTCTCTACCTACTGCTATGAGTAGGCAGCCCTGGGTGCTTTTTGGGTGAAATATGGGAAGGACCCACTGTGCTCTGGTCCTGTGAGCCATCCCCTTTGTGAAGCGGTGAGTGATCAATAAGATCACTTTTTAGGCATTAAGAAGTGAGTAGCAGTATCTACTGAGTACAGTATACCCACTGCCTAAAAGGAAAGAGTAAAAGTAACAAAGTAAAAATAAAGGGCTGAACCAAAACCAAAGAGGTTGCTGGGAGGAGCAGCTAGCTGTTTCTTATTTTAAAAGTTATACTAATTACGTTTCACCTCCTACCTGGCCCATCAACCCCACTGTACAGTGTCCCCAAGATTGGATGATTGAGAAAATCCAAACTAAACAAACGCTAAAGTTTGCCAAACCCCCAAAACAAAAAAAGTCATCCACATGTCTTAGCAGTACTGAAATCACAAATACCGTAAGAGTTTTTCTTGTCAGAACTTGTCAACTCACTCTACGACTAAGCATTGAGGTCAGACATAACGGTCTCTGGAACACAGTGTTTACCAGTCATCATATGGGAGGTGCTAAAGATGAACAGAACCTAGTAAGATCCTGTTCCGACTCAGCTAGGAAGGTCACCTAGTCCCAGAAGGTTCCAGTTGTAAGGGTACAAGGGTAAGCTTGGCAATAAATATTGAGATTTAAACAAAGCCAGCTCTTAAACAATTACCTGCGACTACATTGGCGCCCGTTTGTTATGCAACTCCAGCTCAAATATTGCACACGCTTTTTTCAAGCACACCCCTTTGTCTTGGAAGCCTTTTTTTCAGCCAGAGTAGTAAATGAATCTGCTGGAGGTGCAGAGAGTAGAAGACTGCTAAAGCAAGTTGGGTATTAGGGAAGCCTAAAAAAGCCACAGATCAATAACACAGTGGAGGAAGCCAGTAAGCTGTCTATTTTGCAGAAATTGCACTTGAGCCAACTAGAAAAAAAAACCACAACAAATCTAGGACCAATGTTCTAGAAGAATGCCCGACTCAAAAGGACACTTAAAATAAACTGGAGATCCATTCCTCTAGGAAGAGTGGTGCTGTCCTCCAAATACTCTCAAGCAGAAGTGCCCCTGACTCCAAGACCACCCACTATACCCCATCCCCTATTGTCAGTGTCCTCCAATAGGATGCCAGAAAAGAAAAACTAGAAAAGAAAAAAATGTGCACATTGCCAAGCTCTTACTCTGTAGCAGTAGTTTCCTGCTCCTCTTTCTCTTTGGCTTCACCAAGCTCTCTCAAGGCCACCAAGAGTTTCTGATTCTGTTGCTGAAGTTCTTCAATGTTTCTGTAGGTAACTAAGTGCTGTGTTATAACTTCAGAAGAACTGGTTATATTAGCAGAGCTCACATCATCATCCCTCTGAACATGGTTCCCTCTTGCCTCCTCCAGCTCCATTAACAGCACTCTAATCTACGGTTACAAAAAAAAAAAGAAATAGATTAGATAATCTATTTCAGACAGATCATTTATTTTTATATATACCAATGCATATACGTGATATTTTTCCACCAACCTGACGAGAAAGATCTTTTACTTGTAACTCCAGCCTTTGGTTTTCCTTTCCAAGTACAGAAGAAGTTTTGTTTGCTTTGTCAGTTTCATTTTGCATTCGTTGAATTTCCTTAAGAAAACAAAATAAATAAAAGAAAATAGAAGCAATTCCTCAGAATGTTACAATATTGTATTGTAAATATATACTAAAGAAATACCCTCATTGCCTGCTCAAGTTTAGAAGACAAGCTTGCCACGGTTTTCTGCATGCGCTCATATTCTTCCCGCTGACGTTTCAGAATAGGTGCTTTACCCTCAACCTCCTTCACAATGTCATCCAAATACTTTGTAATCCTTTTGTTTTCCTGCTTTTCTATTAGTAATAGATCTTGTGTTTCCATGTATGCATTATAAAGCTAAAAGTAAACAAGATGATTAGTTAGACTAATCTATATTGCTCAATGGTCACATTGTCAAGATTAGAAATTCTCTACAGTCAAACTATGCACAAATTACATTTTAGGCATAAAGTGGAATTCTGAATTGTTTATAAATTTTGTGAGAATCTAGTCAAAGTAGAAAGTGCAAAAAGAGGATTCTTACTAGTAAATCTCATTCTCTGATTCCATATTGGGAACAATGGACCAGATTCAGAGATTGAAAATGAGAGGAAAGTTACTCCTGGGCAAAACCATGTTAACTTCAGGAGAAGTGAAGTTAATTGTATTCATTGCATGCAGGGATATATCTTTGAATTGCTTATTGCACACAGATACTTACCAGCTTTACTTTCACACTGTGATTTAGACTTGGGCTGGGAAACGCCAACTGATCTAATAATATTTGCAACAGATAAAATAAGACTCCCATGAAATCAATATGGTTTTGCCCTGGAGTAATTTTCCTCTTAATTTCAATCTGTGAATCTGGTGCCATGTGGTTGCTTGTATGCCTTATGGGAACGGGCACTTAAATAGTCAATTTAAAACGTTCAAAAACCGCTCCTTCACATGCAAACCCTGCTGCTCTCCAGTTTGCTTTTAAAAAGCCACAAACAAGTGAAAACACTACATGAGAATGTCCTAATGTCATTTGTAAGGATGAGAAGAGGATCATTCATCAAAATTCCACATCACGGAAACACACAGGCAGTAAACCTGTCTGCAGACACAGCTCCTGTTGTACATGAAGCACTCACCACTCATTGGAGCCTACTATCCAGTGACCAAGTAAGGCCGGACAATCGTAGCTTTAACCCACCATCAACTGATTGTTTAGATGCTGGTCACCCACATTTCTAAGCATCATACAGCAACAACAGGGATTAGGTTTTCCTTAACTGTGCCATTATGCTGAGGTAGACTCCAGAGTCCTAAATACATTCAACCGAGCCTGGGGACTTAGATCCTTTGCAGAGTTAAAAATTGGCTTGACTATCGCCCAGTTGAGATAAAATCTGGACATCATTCACAAGACTACTGTGTTATGGTAGAAAAATAAAAAAATGATGACTTGCTATAGTGCCCCTAACTCTGACCCACCTAGCAGATAGGGAAATAGGGAAATGTTGGGTGGTTAGTAAGGTAAACTAATCAAACGTGTGAGTTACTCACTCCACTGCACAAATAACTTCTAAATCCAGTGGCAATACACCAGGGATACTGGCCTCCTAGCATCAGTCAAAACAACCTTAGGGAAAAAAAGACACTACTTTCCACAGATCCTGGTTACAGAAATGGACCTTAAAGTAGAAGATCATGCTGCTGAGAAAAAGGTCTTTAGGTCACATTTGTCACCTAAAAGATTTCGGAGAACCAAACCCTTCTGGCACAAAACTGTGCCACAAAGATCAGCAGCAGCCCCTCTGACTTTATTTTTATCAGCACTCTCTGAATCACGGCTAATAGAGGGAAAAGGTTCCAAACACAAAGATCCTAGGGTGCCGTCAAGACATCTACCCAGGACACAAGGTGGTCTTCTAAACTAGGACAGAAACCACTGATCCTTCCCTTTTAGGCTGCACTAGGCGAACAAATAACATCTGATGAAAAGACCATTTTCAGGGCACTTAAAAACTGGAGAGCAGCAGAGGGAGAAGCTGTATAGTTTAACTTAATTATTAAATTGTTCACTCCTAACCAGCGCTACAAGCAACATCATGCTCCAGGGTTCCCCAGACTAGATAAAAGAAAATTAAATTAGTGTGTGAAATGCATTCATACATACAAGAACACTTTACCTCCGTTAATTTCATTCCTGGTTTTAAAACTTTGGAAACAGCAGCAGCAGTTGGTGACATTGCAGTCAATTCCTCCTCACTCAGAAGGGCACCTGAATTAAGAGTAAAACACTGTACGTAACTATGGAAGGGAGTTTCGCCTTGTGGATAATGTCCTCTCCTAGTAGAACACAACATTCTATGTGAAGTGGTATGCAAGTACAAACAGTTCTTTGCTATAGGTTCATCATAGCAGGGTTCATAATAATATATTAATACATTAAGAAAAACAGCCAAAATTATCACATACGTGCTTAAGAAGTAAGCATCTTAGGCACACATGTAGTGATTTCTTGTCTAGAGCAATGCTCTTCAACCAGTGTGCTGCAGCACACCAGTCACAAGATATTGCTAGTTGTGCCACGGCGCAATGCCTCCAACAGGAGAAAAAGCAGACCTGGAAGACCTTGCATTAAGAAAATAATTTCACCATGTTACACACTCCTACCACACCATGCCCCCATCCCGCCACCTTCCGGACCAAGCTTTCACCCAGCCCAGCCATCACATCCTTTACACCTATACGCAGCCATTGTCCACTTATACTGAAGTTACATTTTGCCTAACAGAATTCTCTTTTCATTAGTGCAATAAAAGACTCTCTTGGTGATATACCAGCTTCTACCTTGTTCATATCAATCACGTATTTATTCAAACAACATTCAATTTGCTTATCGTTCAACAATTACCACTTGGTATTATTTCAACATTAGGATGCCAGCCTAAGCCGTGTGGCAGGAGACTCCTATTAGTGATTTTGTATTTCTTCCAGTGTTACAACATCATTTTGCTTTTTCCTTATTTGTCCCAGTGCCTCAAATCCCATTGGCACACATGGGGTGCTCATAATTATCGCTTGCAATATACAGCTTTGTGTATTTTATTTATGTTGTTTTATGTCCATTTTATGCTCTAAATCACATTAGCAATTTTTTATAAATCAATCATTGTGCTTATTCTATTCTCATATTCGCCATTTATCTGTGTCACAGAGAGCGCGGCTATATTGTTTTTAAGGGCTTAGGTGTGCCGAAGGTGAGAAAAGGTTGAGGAACACTGGTCTATAGCACAAGAGCAGTAAACCGGACGAGCTCTACAATTGGCAAGGCTGCTCAACTGATTGCCAAGTTTAAAAAGCATAATTTTGGTAATGAAAACCACCAAATAAATAGCCTCATAAAACATCTGCAATTTTACCAGCCAAAATAAAGGTATTTGACTGGATGCAGATGCCAGTAGGATTGGCCCGTTTTAGACAGTGATACACAGCCGCAAGCTTAATTTCTGCTGTACCACCGTCTACTACATTTTTATAGAGAAAATATACATTCAGGAATGGGTACAATGTTGAATGGTCTTATTTCAACAAGGTACCTGTTCTGGTTAAGCTGTGGAGGGAAGTTAGGATGCAAACCAGGAGAGTTAGGTTGCGTGAAGGGTATGGTTACTGATAAGAAAACATAATTAGTCATTAGAATATTCAAAAATTGCACAGTTGCGGGAGCCATCTTTAATAAGGGCAGTGTGTCGAAAACTGGCGTCTGCCGGCCCTTCAATGCCGCAGAGTATTCTGTCAAAACACAGATAACTCAAACATGGGAGCACCAGCGTTTACTTTAGAAGGTAAATATATAACACTGAAATGTCATGTCACACAGAAATAACAAAAACGTTTATTGAAACACAAGGAATTCTAATTACCTTTCCGTTTGGTGGAAGAAAGCAAGTCATTTGCATTTTCCAGTTCTCTTTCTAGTTTACCGATTCTTTCCCCAAGGTCTTTTTCCACTTCAAACTTTGCAGCTTCCATTTCAGACAACTGATTCTGAACAGATTTATTAGCTAAATAAAAGGTGGGTGATTACAAAAATGAAAATTATTATTATGATTATTTTTTTTAAAGCCCTTACAACATGGCACATGCCCACATTAGTGCCCAGGTATGAATCCACTGCAACCTTCAGTTTTCTTATTAGAAAACGTATAAAGATCCAATGCGCCCAAGCAAAACATATGTCCATTCAGAGCTGCCTGAAAAGGGGTAACCTAGTGGTTTCCCAGGAATTAATTCAGTTCAATATATAAAATATTCCAGCAGCTTAAATAGTTCAGATATTCTCATAAGTGTAGTTCCAAGGGATTGAAGGTGGTAGCAATAGAAAGTTTCCCCTAACTCTAGAGAGGAGAGGATTGTAAAAATCTCTTAGAGAAAGACAGTTTGTATTTAGGAGTTTAAAAAAACTCAGTAGGACTAAATATCGATATAGATGATATGCTGGTAGAGGTTATATTAATATGTTTGAAAGCTTGTTTGGGATGGCAGCTGACAGGGAGTGCTGTTTCAGAGTAGCTGTTTTGGAGACCTCTGCCAGGGGACACTTCCCACTTCTAACAAGCTTTGATTCTCATTCATTTTTTGACATAAAAAAACCCAATAGATGGTCTAATAACCAACGGCTAAATCTCTTAAAGGGGACAGTCTTAAAATGCCTATAATGAATACCTATGGTCACAGTTCTATAATTTTTAGAGTAAAGGTGTTTTCCTTGGCCCATTATAATACTGTATGGTTCTAATTTAGTGCCATACTGGATATGCGGTTTCATTCTATGCACTGGCACTTTACTCTAATTTTAGTGTGGAGAGAAATACAAAAAGTTATTTTTCTTGTTTTCTTGATCATTATATAAAATGGTTTAATCTACAACTTGTTCCTTTAATTTTAATGATGTGTGGAATAAGTACTGGTACTTATTAAGTTATTGATTTATTATTGTCACTGACACTTCCCTGTGTGGATCCCCTTAGCGCTTTGAAAGCCCTCCGTCAATGATAAGTAAAGCAGTGAGTTCTCAATTTCAAAATACATCATATTTGACCTAATATAGGGACGCTGACAGTTAGGACCACCATAAAAGAGAAATCTTGTGTGCTTGTCATATTTGCAAATGTGTGTAACAAATCTACGTTCTTTATTTTAAAGATAGAATGACATGGTTAGTTTCAGGTTAATG
>WWET01000841.1:466306-476447 GCA_011038615.1 Limnodynastes dumerilii
TTTATCTCAATACAATCATCCCCAATCCAATTTTAGAGGACAAGATGATTTTTTTTTGGAGAGGGAGGGACAACGGATTTCCTTAGGAACTAATATTAGACCTAGGGGAAAAAGAGCAGGGAAACTCAAAAGATCTAAATCTAAAAATAAACAAAATAGTGATAAAGAAACTACTAAAGTAATTTGTGATAAGAATATAATTGATAATAATACAGTGGGAATATTTAATTTGAGCAAGTATAATCTAACAGAAGATGAATTAGGTGTCCTTAAAAAAGGTCTAAAGTTTGCCCCAGATAATTCACCAGATGAATTTGAAAGCTTTAGAGATTTAGAAAAATGTATAAGGAAATTGACTATAAAAAAAAATTTCTATAAAGATGAAAAACCAAATGTCTCCATTAATACATCACAAGAAACTTTATCTGATAAAGAAGATGAACCAAAAAAGTTTAAAAAGAAATCAACTTTTTATCCTAAACACGTGAAGAGAAACTTTATTGAAAGCTTTGAAAAATTGGTAATGAAAGATTTTTCTCAAATGTCTAAAAAGAAACCCAAGATTGGAAATCTGACAAAGGGAGAAAAAGAAGCTATTAAAAAATTAGAGAAAAATAAGGATATTGTTATCAAGCCCGCAGATAAGGGTGGGGGGATTGTTATTATGGAAAAAGAAAAATATTACCAAGATGACCAAATTTATAGACAATTGGGTGATATAAATACTTACCAACTTTTAAAAACTGATCTAAGTATTAAAATTAAAAAAGATCTTTTGAAATTTTTAGACAAACACCATGCCACATCTACTATTAAGAAGAAAAAGACTTAATAATTATTAATGATTTCAGCATACCTGTGATTTATATGTTACCTAAAATCCATAAGGATATGTTGAACCCTCCAGGTAGACCCATAATTGCAGGGATCAATTCTATTACATCCAATCTATCTGAGTTTATTGACGCAAAGTTACAACCCTTAGTCGTCAAAAATAGGTCCCATCTGAAAGATATGGGTGATATACTGGAAAAATTGGATAAAATAGAATGGAAAGATGGAGACATTTTAGTTACCGCAGATGTAACATCATTATACACGATTATTAAAAATATAGATAGGCTAGAGGCCATTAAGAGAAGCCTCAGGGAAAATAATGCGAATTTTAATATGGAATCTTTTATCTTAGAGGGGATTTTATTTATTTTAACTAATAATTATTTTAATTTTAATCAGTTTTACCTTCAAGTACAAGGTACCGCCATGGGTACCAGGTTCGCCCCTAGTTATGCCAACCTTTTTATGGGCCGGTGGGAAGACTCTTATGTTTGGCAGGGACATAACTTTGGGGCGAACCTGGTATCATGGTGGCGGTACATTGATGATGTGCTTTTTATATGGAGAGGACCAGAGGAACATTTGAATAGGTTTTGTGGCTTTTTAAACTCTTAATTCTCTTAACATTGTGTTTTAATATGAGTAAAATGAATGTTAATTTTTTAGATCTTACTATATATCCAAAGGAAGGTAAATTACACACGTGCACTTTTAGGAAACCAACTGATGTGAATTCTTACATACCAGTGGCAAGTGCACATCACATTAATTGGCTTAAGAGTATCCTGAAGGGACAATTGAAAAGGGTGAGAAGAAACTGCTCAGAAGACATAGGGCTGGATACAGACCTTGTTAAGTGCATGAACTTAGTTACTCAAGGGCTAAACAATGTTGATTTCAGGGGGAGCCAAGTTAATAGTATTCTTTGCATGCAGGGATATATCTTTAAATTGCTTACTGCACACAGATACTGACCAGCTTTACTATCACTCTGTTATTTAGACTTGGGCTGGGAAACATCACCTGTCAACTCTAATACGGTTTGCAACAGATGAAATATGACTCCCCTGAAATCAACATGGTTTAGCCCTTGAGTAACTAAGTCCATGCACTTAACAAGGTCTGGATCCAGCCCATAGTCTTTAAAGAACAAACCCAGACAATGGCAGAACAATTTATTGAAAGAGGATACAAAAGGGAGGAAATTATATCAGTAGAGCAAACTACTAGTATACCCCAAAGAGATCTAGTATCTAAAAAGAAAAATAAGAAAAGTAGAAATTCCAATGATAAACAAAACAAAAGATATGAACTTGCGTTTATTACTAAATATAACAACCAACACAAACAAATGGAACATGTTTTAAAAAAATTTTTGGAGAATTCTGCTACAAGATCCTGTTCTTAGTTCCTTTTTACCAAAATGATCATAATTTTTTTTATAAAAAAGCCCCTAACTTAAAAAATAAATAAGTTAAGAGTGTCACTTTACACAACGATCAAAAGAGTAAGATACGTACCAGGGGTATCCACCAATGCGAAATGTGTAAGATGTGCAAAACAGTGAAAGGTGAAAGAAAAGTGGAAAGTTTTAAAGTTAATAACAAAGAATATAGAATTAATAATTTTATAACATGTTATACGAAAAATGTTATCTATTTAATAGAATGCAAATGTGGAAAGATATATATCGGCAAAACTTCAAGATCCCTGAAAGTAAGAATGAACGAACACTTATATAATATTGCAAAAGGAAAAAAAAGAACATTCCTTATCTAACCATTTTCTAGAGACCCACCAATGTTCATCAGAGGGTATCCAACGGTTCCTGGGAATTCAAGGAGTTGAGCCACATTGGAGGAAGAATGATGTTGATGTTAGATTGGCCCAGGCGGAGATGAGATGGATTTTTCTTCTAAAATCCCTCACCCCCCTGGGCCTTAATATAGATTTTGAGTTAAAATGGTTCTTATAGTTAACTAGTACCTCGAGTGTATATCTTTTCCTGCCCAAGGCTCCTAAATGAGAGTCAGAATGTCTACAGTCATACTACCCTGTTTACGCCCAATCTCGTCCGATTTTGGAAGCTAAGCAGTGGTAGGCCTGGTCAGTGAAAGGTGAAAGAAAAGTGGAAAGTACCTGGTAGGGAGACCTCCAGGGAATACCAGGTACTGTAGACCATCACCTCAAAATATGGAATCGGACGGACGGGGATCGATTTACATAGAGGTATGTATATTCACCAACTCCTTCGGTGTCGTTCTGTGCTATTCCCAGGAAAGTACATACCTATTAAATACCCAGTTACACTACAGTACTTAACTTGAATACCATCCTGTTTCACTGATCAACTGGAATGCTTCTTTTATGATCAATAGGACGTTCTTGCATCTAAATTCCAAAAAGCATTTATGAACTGTTTAAAATTTGTGAATATGTATACAAACATTATCGATTTTGCTGATTATGTGTTTCTGTTTTAGAATATATTAGTAAATGTGAAATTTCCTTTTATACTGTCTATTTATATTTAATCCCATTACTATGATAAATGCAATAGTGTCACTTATCCTTATAATTTTTTATATGCATCCATTTTAAAGGCGCATTACATTTATCATGTACATTTTCACAATGTGATTAATATAATGCAGTTTCATATTGTGATTATTATGTCTGATTGTTTGAACACTTTGTTATTTTTATATTCTATATTAGATACACTTATTTCATTCACATCCAGTCACTTTTAATAACTTATTTTGTATTCCATTATGTTCTGATTTTGGGTGCATTGTCACTTTAAATCAGCCGCCATTTTGTATGCACTGTCACTTTAAATTAGCCGCCATTTTGATTGCAACTACCTTTAATGTTATTCTATTTTTAGATAATCCCCAATAATTAATATTTGTTAACACTGATGTTTGTTAAAACAAGTCAAACAGATATTATATCTAATTTTTGCACTTTTTAAGCACTTTCACTTTAAAACTTATAGATATTTTTACTTTAGTGGTCATTATAATTTTAATGATGTCAATTTTTAAGGAATCATTGCCTGTGATTAAATTGGAGATTTCTGTATTAGCTTTAAGTAAGAGAAATCAAAAACTGTAATGTGACCTTGCTCAATTACATTGTTTCTTTTATCTGATTATTGGTTTATTGTATCATATTCATTGCATCTTATATTATTTATATGATATATTTTTGATTTCTCTTATTTATTATCATTCTGGCTTTATTATTAATTCTTATATAATTTTTATAATTTTAGCTCCCTATTACACACTTTTTTTTCCTATTTATATAACTTGTAGCCGATAGGCACACTTAGAATAGAACTATCTACAAGAAAAGTAAGTATGTTACATGATAGCTAGATATACACAGAATGAACATGCACAAAAAAAAAAAAAATACAAATATAGATAAATACAGCTGCGTGAAAGAACATATAGAACCTAATTTTGTTTAAGGTTAAAAAGCATAACAACTTCAACCCACCTAATAGACCGTCTAAACTAGTAACCGATAGGTCCACTTAGTGCAAACCTATCTATATGAAGGGTGAGTATATCATATGATCCCCAATAAGTAAACACACATGATAAATGCAACAACCAAACTCAATCATCAACAGTTGAGAATAAGAATATAATACCATACAGATGTTCAAATAAACATAAATCTCATAGAACCCTGACTGAATTTATAAGTCATTAATTACTGGCCGGTAAGCAAGCGTAATATGCCCTATTGTCAGACGGACCCATATACAGAAAATATTAAAAAAATACTACTTTCTGACTCCATTAAAAATCATAGGAGTAAAAGGCAACAACCGAATATATTAAAAACTCTATACCAGATCTGAGATCAAAGTGTGATTAATTGGACTGGGAACAAATTACACTAAAGGGATCTGCGATACGGATTTCAAAAGATGCCCGGGCATATTGAACGTATATTTGAGTGATTATTTAAAACAAGTAAAATCATATTTGTTGGTGGATACTAATTATTAGGTGAAATAGTGGAGTAAATTATTCCTACAAGGTAGGGGAAGATGAATTAACTATTCACATTTAAAATGCAAATCTGAGGGTATTGATTTTGGCTTAGTAGGTTTTTTTTTTTTACTTGTGAATCTGTATCACACTATAGTTGACAAGCCAGTTTGGCATATATTAACGTTTGCAGACCATACTTAATTTAAACTCCATGATGATAATAAGTATTGTATGAATATCTATTTTTTGTTGATACAAGTTTGAGAACTACAATTGGTTATATGCTATTTTGATATATGGCAATTCATCTTAGTGTTATATAGAGGCTACCTTTTAATTGTATTTTAATAAAGATTTATTGATAGTGGTTATAGTGCTCCTGTTTGGTATGTATATGAAAGTATCCAAAAATCTGGACCTTTTAGGTACTTCTGGTTCAACTGGTAGTACAGATATTTTTCGTATCTTCTGCCAGAATAAAGAGAGTTTAGGGCAATTCCACCAGATGTGTATCTGCGACCCCATGTCTTCTAAACATCTCCTGCAGACAGCTGGGGCTGGGACTTTGTACTATGTCTGTCTATGTGGGGGGTCCAGGGTCCAGTTAAGGTTGCCTCCCACTAGACGGGTGCCCTCTGTGTTTCTGTAAACTGGTCCAGAAAATCTGACAGAAATGACACCTCTCCCTGTTTAGGAGTAAAAACATTAACAAATTTAAACATTTGGTTAAATATAGTTCCTTTCACCAGAAGGCCTCTGCTATCACCAAGGGTGGGGGGTAGTGTCTTACATACTTGAAAATAAAGGTGCTTATAAAACGGATTGCCACTCCCTGGGATTTGGATAAAATGGCGACAATAGTGTATATGGTGGGAAAGTGTTTTTTCCAGAGGCATGGCACTGCCACTTTTTAAAATTGCATCTCTTGAATAAAAGCAACATCAATTTTCTCCGTATGAAATAAATGGAACCACTTCATGGGCACATTAAGCCTAGCATTAACTGATAGTAGCTTCAGTGTCGTCCTGAAGTATTATGGCTAATCATTGTTAACATGGAAAGACTCTTCCACCTTGACAACCGGCAAGGGCCACCCTAGCATGAAAAGGAGAGCAGGGACAGGAGAGGAGAAAAGTGGAACAAAAAGAGAGCCAAAGAAAACCGCGTTAAGAAAGAGGCATTAATCCCTAGATACAAAAACAACACTAACCTCTTAGGTGATGGGGGTGTGGGGGTACCACCAAAAAAAAGCTGAGAGTAGCATAGGCATAGGCGTAATAATGGCCTGAGAAGGTATCAGACAGTCTCAAAGGAGTGTAGGGTGATGAGTTATAAGTGTTTAAACCAAGCAACAGGAGATCCCAAAAGGGACCATATTAAACTATAAATGTGATTAAGGTTAGTAGTAACATCAGGGCCAGTGGCTAGGAATGCCTCTAATAGGGCTTTATAGACCATCTGTGCATGGGCTATGTGGCTGCAATAACCTAGGAACTAAGTATAAGGGGCCAAAATAAGGAAAAAATTGTTCAAGATATTCTCTTAAGAAACCATATATCTCTTATACAAGAGGCCTATAAAGCATGAAAGTCACTTAAGGTAGGCTGTGGAGCCTGCACCATGCTAACTGACAATTCTATAGTTACGGAAGAGGGTTATTAGCTTGGCACCAGGGAGACTTGTTCTAATTTGGCAGAGGCACATAGGCTATCTTTAAAGTGTCACAGAATCACTAAGGAGGAAACCCTAGTGGTATTTAATGTTCTGTGCTTGCAGAAATTCAGTGAGAGGGTGTAGGGCTCAGCACTGTTGTAGAGTATACCAGGATAAATCCACATAAATCTGTATAGGGTGGTAGTCAAATTCTATTGGTTTGCGTAGTCTAGAACATTCATAGTATAGTTAGAGAACACATAGATTCGCTTAACGAGCAATAGAGGAGTAGGAACACAGGGTTAACTGGCAGATTTTATTAAATCTGTTTAGTCAGTACTGAACTGCTTTCAGGAAGTTATGCAGGCTTGATATACTATAATTGTGCTGTATAAAGACCTTTTGGCCACTAGATGGGGCTGGAGCACAAGCAACTGTATAAGATTAATGCCTGCGTGACCGTAAATCCCTGTCAGCATTTGATCTCCACTGCTGCTGGTTCTCCAGCGTTCATCCAGAGAGGATTGTGGCCAACAAATGCCCAACAGATGTCCACCCTCCACAGGGAAGCAGGCATAGAACATAGACATAGAACCTTCGAGAACAAGCAGGAGAGCAGACAAGTGGAGGCAGATTACAGGAACATAGCAGCGGCCAGCAAGCAAATACCCAGTAAAAGGGAGCAGGAAATAATGACCCACACCTTGTTTTGGGGGAAAGAGATATAATCCAAAGCACAGGTGTAGGTTATCATGTCACATGAGCCTGTAATTAGTCCAACACAAGTCCAAAAGCAACCCCTAAGGGCAAATCATGGTAATGTCCACAAGTAAGAATATCTAGTCCAGGTCTGCCCCTAAAGGCAAAACAGGACATATGTCCAGGATGAAAGAGTAAGAGAATGTCCTCTTACCAGACTGACCAGGTGCTGGATAATTAATAATGAAGGACCGGAATTCACAATTAAGTGTGAAATCCATAGGTGTGGTTTAGCAATAAATCGTACCTAAGGGTCCCGTTCCCTCCCATGTCCCCTCCCCGCTTTTAGATGCCTAATTGCAGTTACATTCCTGTTTTGTATTTTTCCTCTTAAGTAAGGAAAATACGCACAGACATTGCCAACCCCTCCTAGGCTGCCTAATCTAAATACCTCCCACTTCTCCTAACTTTCTGCTGGGGCTGCTCTGGCGCACCTCCTCTTACTGAAAAAACTACATGCGGACTTTAAGGCTAATCTAACTGCTAAGCAGATTGCTTAGTCTATATGACTGACTACACATGTGCAGTGGTAAATTTCTTTCACATAAGAAGGCACTGCTGGAAGAGTAAGAATGTCTTTGATTGCAGAGAGGTTCTTGTTGTCTTTGTAGGCCTGGATACTCACCGATATGTTTTTCTCCAGGAGCAGGTCTGTCATAGGATTGAGGCGCATCCACTGTTGACGTGTGAGCCAGGATAAATCTTGAAATATTTTTATTTTATGGACATTTAATTCCAAGTCACTTTGGCTTATTGTCTACTGTGAAATGGTCTCTTTGACTCCGTCATAATGGAAGCGACAGATGACACCTCCTGCAACTGTTGGAGGCCCTTTAGGGTGGTGAGCTCTGTGGGTCCTATCAAATTCAATATGGATTTCTGGATTCCCTCCTACTACATTGTAAAAATGTAGGTGAGGGTATCTATCAGGTCGTGCTGGGGAACATCCTTTGGGATCCACCTCACTCTCAAATTGTTGCATTTGCCTCTATTGTTGAGGTCATCTAATTGTGTATGGATTTCTCTGAGTGTTATGCCATTTTGCCTCACTGTCTGACAAAAATTAGATGCTTGTATTACATGTCCATCAGTTGTAGATTCTACTACCTCCTTTCTCGAGGTGATCTGGGCAACCTCTGTTTCAATCATAGCTAGTTGGGTACTCATCTGTGTTTGGTCAGGAGATTTAAATCTTCCAAACGATGGAGCATGGCACTCACTTTATTATTGGATAGAGAGGACGTGTTATATTCCACCGCCGTGGAGTAGATGTCAGACATGGTTGAGGAATCCAGTTGGGGGATAGGAAGTGGAGTAGCACTTTTCCTAGTGGCCACCTTTTTTCCCATCAGCGACACCAGAAGGCATCAGTGGAGGCAGCTTGGTCGATTCAGGTCGTTGTGTATGTTACATGGTTACTTGAAATACAGGAAACGGATATACCCCATTAGAGAGAAGAGAAGGCCATGTTATTACAGCATTGGACCAGCAGATGAAGCAATTTAAGGTAACTAAATGCTGTAAGTTTAATTGAAAGCTATAATGATCTTCAATATAGAAAGATGGTAAAACGAAATCAGGAATCCAAGTGCAATATGTTCTAGGTTCCACAGGAATACAAGTTCCAGGCTCAGAGACTTGCAAAAATCTCTCTATGTGGGAGAGTGCTTGGTGTACTTCAAAGAAGCAGAGACTACTAACCAGATTGCTTAGGCAGTAGAGGAGACTGTAGAAGCCCCAGGGTGTGTAGTGGAGGAGTTCTTCAGTGTTATTGGAGCGCTGGCATTACCGTGTTTCCTCCAGGGTTGAGGCTTGCAGAGGTAGCTGGCACATCCTAGGCAACAGCAGCACTGATAGGTGATCCAGACTGCAAAGTCACTAACCACACTGATAGTAGTGCTCACCGATTCTCTCTGCTGATCAGTAAAGCTGGCCTGTAGAGAGAGATACTGTAGGGCTACAGTGTTCCCTCAAGATAGTGGCCATTTGGTAGATGGTGGGAATGTTCTTTCTGTGGAGAAAACTGCACAAGGTTAATGGCAATATCCCCACTGTTGGTTCCACCTAAAGGAACCCATAGTACCCTACCAAGGTAAGCATGGGGGTGGCAGGTAGGAATCCCATGAGACCTCACCACATGGTGAAGGCCTGCTCTAGGGAGCGCTGAGAGAGACTGCTCTCAGTGGCTGCAGGGACTTAAATTTGTTTCCCTCACCTTGGACAGAGTTCAGAGCCAAACCATTCCCTTGTCTGAAGTTATCTGTAATATACTGACAGGCTAAAACAAATAGAGGAATAATATTTCTCACTGCAATGTGCATATCAGATTAATGTAACAGACAATAGTGGTATGTGAGCGTAGCATTAAGTGCTAGAATGTAAAATTTTTATATGGAAGGTTAAGGAATAGAGAATTTTTCTTGAGAATCATTACAGTTCTTGTATATATGATATTCTATAACATGGATTGAAAAGTTGTGACATTGTAAAGCTTATGATTTACGTGTTCTATGTTATGTGACAATTTGGTATTTCTGTATGAAACTGAAATGCTTGACTATATGTCCACATAAGATAATTGGTTGCATTATATTTAGAAATGGCTGTGTTTTCAAAAAGACAAGTAGGTACTATATATATTGCTACATCTTCTGGAGCTGGATATAAGAGGTGAAAAAAAAATCAGTGAATTCACCAAATCATTGTAGTGTTATTGTGAAGGATATCAGTGATTATTTTTAAACCTTAATGGGCAAAACTTAATGACAATGCAACAGTTGCAGACACTCTACTTTTTATTGCATCATCGTAAGAAGGACTATTACGTTTTGAGAAACGTTTTCAGTGCCTTCTGACGGACAAGTTACATTTATCAC
>WWET01000841.1:479737-496818 GCA_011038615.1 Limnodynastes dumerilii
ATTCCTGCTAGAAGGGGATAGCGGTGTTATGATATATGACCCGTTTGGGGGGAAGTTGAGTGCCAGTCTCCTTTCCTGGGAACGGTGCAAGCTACCTTAGGAAGTTTTTGGTGACATTTGACCCGCAGGTTTTTTGTGTTTAAGAAAGTTGTATTTGATATTTGAGATCCAAGTATAATAGAAGTACAGTTGTGAAGGCATATATTGCAGAATATTTTCCATCCTTACTGGTTTTGTGTAGAAGAGTCTATCTCCGTGACATCTTTAGATTATATAGACACCAGCGCCGATATTCCTTCCTATCTATCGTTGTCTATATTTTATTTGTTGCAAACAGTATTACAGTTGAGAGGTGGCTTTTCCCAGCCCAAGTCTAAATAACAATGTAAATGTAAAGCTGGTCAGTATCTGTGCAGTAAGCAATTCGAAGAGCTATCCCTGCATGCAAAGAATACAATTTACTTGACTCCCCCTGCAATCAACATGGTTTTGCCCAGGAGCAACTTTCCTCTTTTATTTTCTTTCTCTGAATGTGGTCCATAGTGAATAACTAGTGATTGAAATAGATTCAGGGGAGAGATCCCTGGTGGAGTACATCCAAGGAACTTCACTCAAAGTCTGACTCTAGACTGCTCACAATTCTTTATTTTACAGGGCACTGACAAGAAATTCTCTAGACACAAGAGGGAGCCACCTGATTTTAAATAGACTATGTTTAGCATGTAATCAAATCCATCAATCCCAGTTGTAATAAAACTAGTGATTGCAAATTAGCAGGCAGCAAGTAAAGTTTCTTTTATCGTTTCACTATTACTGTCTGGTTTTGTGCTACCAAAGGATTTTCACAAAATCTCACAGGTGCTAATGATTGATTATTAAGCAGGTTACATTATGATAGTGTGTATACTATACAGCCATTGCAATCTTTAAACAAACAATTTTGCGACTTTTAATATTTGGTTATAGTGATATTTTCCAATTGACAAGACGTCAGGACATTGCTGATCGGAAAAAGTTCACAAACATAAATCATGCAATGTGAAGCCTTGTCTAATGATTCTGCTTTCTGAAGATTATCATGTGATATATATAATTGTCAGATACCTTCCAGTGTATACTTTAAACTAGGGGTTCTCAACCTTTTTTTTTGGAGAGTACCAGTTACACACTATATAATCATGTCAAGTACCACTTACCCACTATAGAATTATGTCAAGTACCACTTACACACTATAGAATCATGTCACGTACCACTTATCCAATATGGAATCGTGTCAAGTACCACTTTGCGAATCATGTATACACATACCCATGACCCATATGTTGCGAGTCCCTGCTGCAAAGGTTCACTTTGCGAATTAGGGACAGCCGAAAGCTGTTTTCAAATGCAAGCCCTCTCAGAATTTTTTTTTTTTTCATGAATGGGTGAGTATGCGATTTGCATGCTCACCCATTCATTTTCGGAAGCTCCGCCGCCGGGGACTTAGGGTTAGGCTGCGTGGAGGGGGACTTAGGGTTAGGCTGCGAGGGGGCAGGACTTAGGGTTTAGGTTAGGGAGCGGGTTGGGGTAAACTCACTTTTCGGTGCTCCGGGGATTGATTGTTATGCCTCATCAAAGCATAAGCAATCAATGTCTCAGCTAGTTTGGAGAGCAAACAGCCCTTTCGAAATAGGGCCGTTTGCTACAGGGACGCACACTCGACCCATATACGTATTTTCAGAGTTTTTGCAGTGATTTTAAGGTTTAAGATGTATTTTATTCATGTGCCATTTAGCCCCAAAGATATTAAGATATTTTATATCTATGTATAAAATCTGGACATTTGTTATCATATCTCCTTACAAACTTGCCCATTTGCCCTGAGTACCAACTGACAATGGTCCAAATTCCCCGGCTTTAAACGATATCTATACAGTTATGCAGTTTATTGTAGACTATTTCTGGAATATGGGTTCTAGTAAAGCTAAATATCCTACCTTTGGCATCTGCCATACTAATCTCTTAATAGGGGCAACAGTAAAAATAAAAAAAAATAAAAATAAATCTGCATTTAGACAAATTATGTTGCAATGTGAAGAGTGCAAAAATTGTTTGTGTGTTTTGTTTTTGCATGCAGGGAAAACACTTTTGCTTATTGCACACAAATAATTAATGGCTTCTATTTTAAAATGTGCTTTATAGTTGAGCTAGCAAGTTTCATATCTCAACTCTTCATTTATAACTCTATATTTGCTCCCTTCCTGCAAGCTGTGATACTTTAATTAGCATTGCTCCCATCGCAATTGGCTTTAAAATTTCACTTTGTGGACTAACTGAAAATGATATCTTATTCATAATATTCAATCTTTGTTACAACTGTCTTTTATGTATTTTGTTGTGCCCACATTTTGTTTTAGTCAAGGACACTGGAAACCATTATCTCAAAGTTTTACATTTCATTAAATCTTTACAGAAGATTACAATGTTGTCACTATGGTATTTTGCTTTCACAATTCTGTTCCATTTAAAACATCCTATACGTTTGCTTGGAAACATCTTTCGGATTTCGGATGTTATCAAATTTGATACCAAAATTTGACCAGATGAAATGTTTACTTTATAATTGGGCCTGATTCAATTAGCTTCACACCCATGTATTTTGCGGTGCGAAGCTAATTCCACAAATATTTTTGTGGAGAATTTTTATGCGCGCCCGATAGAGGTGCCGCATTAATATCAGCTACTGTAATAGACTGGAAAATGCACACTGCAAACTTATTCCCATCTATTGCGGTGCGAATTTCTAATTGAATCAGGCCCATTTTTTGTGGTCTGCTTCTAAAGACCGGTTACTAATTTAGATCTTGTTTGAGAAATTAATAGTTTTTATTAATAATGCTGAGGTTTTCCAATATATTTTACAGAATAAGTGAATCATGAGACATGAATCAAAAACATGAATAAATTTGCAATTTATTTATTTATTTTATACAGGTATAACAACTGTCAGTGTAATTTGTTGAGTCAATTTAATTGCATATGTTTATATTTTGTTTCTCTATAGGCTATAAAAAGAGATCTTCTCAATACCATATCTGACCGTTGTGAAATACAGTTTGAAGATCTCATTCTTAATGGAGCCCAACATGGTAGGTAATTGCCATTGTAGTTTTAGATGCATTTTGTATAGTTGTATAGCTTTGTTTTGTTTGGTTTTTTTGTAGACCTATTTTTTCCTATTTGATTCTAATGAATAATCTGTGATGTAACCTGTTTCTCTCTAGAGTCTGAGGAGATTTGTCTACTTCCCCAACGTGTGTTTCTTCCCATTCCTGGCTCGAGCATAATGCTATGTGATTATGTTTTTGGAGATGAAACACAGGAAGATTTGCAGAATCATTTACTTGAGATGTTGGATCAAGAAGTGCAATATGAGACTTTAGTATTTCCAGAGGAAAAAAAAAATATTATAGACACACATGGTATGTTACAAAAATGTATATATTGAAATAAGGAGAGGAAGTGTTTTATGTGTCTATCATTTATAATACAGAAAAGCAGAAGAAGAGTGGAATCATTCAGGGGTACTCTATCATATCTGGACACAATAATTAGTTTTAATAGATCAGATCCAGATCCAGACTTGCTATTTAAGATTGTTTTTGCTATCATTTTGAGTGGAAAAAGACTGCAAATGACAAGTGCAAATGTGTACCTATGAGGCTTCCGACATTGAGCTGGATCTTCAGAATGCATTTTGCAAGCCCATCAAATGGAGGGGCAAGATGGGTCGCCATGCGTACAGCGTGTACGTATGGTGGGAGGGAATAGATATGCTAATTGTATAGTAAGGGCTTGGTTAAACCCTTATGTACGATCTTCATTTACAAAACGGCCCTGTTAGGGCCAGTGTGTAAATGTTAAGGTAGGGTCCTGGTAAGTCCAGTTAATGCAAGAGGATTGTTCTCCCCACACGAGTGTGACGTTTTACTATGGGAACTCCCCTGCCCCTGCGTCTGGAGTACTGTATCCTGTCTTATGTTATTGGATAATATTAATATCAAATTAATACCATATCCATTTCATCCAATCCAAATCTCCCTGGCGGAATTTAAATCAGACATGTCTGGCAGCCAATGATGCCTTTAAAAAGCAGGATCATAGCTGCGAAACGCATGTCAGCCTTTCAATTTTTAACACAGTTGTGATTCCAATTTACTTAAAAACGTACTATTATCAATCCTAGCTTTTATTAGAGATTTCATTCACTGATTTTTTAAAGCTTATTAGTAGGATTTAGTATTTATTTAAACTTGCACTTATAGCGTTCTCTTATTCTTTTATTATTATTATCATCTATTTATAAGGTGCCACAAGGTGTCTGCAGCACCATGCAGAATACATCAAAACACAGTACAGACATACAGCGCAGGAAAGGACAGCATAGTACATTATAAAATAAAACATAATAAAAAAATACAATAAAGTGAAGTGAGCACAGACAGAAAGGCAGAATACGAGGTATCAAGCTTGACGATCAGGCTTGCATAGATCAGGGAGGAGAGGATAGAGCGCAGTGAGGGAGCCACCAGGTGGGGATGGAGACTAGGATGGAGGGCCCTGCTCACATGAGCTAACACACTAAGTGGGAGGGATGAACTTACAGAAGACATAAGGAGGGGTAAAATCCATACATGGATTGTTAAGTTCAATGGCATAGCCAAAGAAAGATAGCGGCAAGCCGCAACCCTACAAATGGAGTTATTTATCATTAATGGTCCCATATAACTACTAAAATTACTGATATAATATTAAGTTTTACAAAGGTTTAGATCAAATAACTAATCTAAAACTGTAGGGCTCTGCAGCTGAGATATGGGTAGGTGTCTGGTAATGTGAGACTGAAAAGCACACAATGAAACTTTGAGATAAAGCATTGAAGCTGACAGCAACCAATTATTATCTTGCATAAAGGTGAAATCAAACTCCGTATTAAACGTAGGGGGAAAAAAAATCTATCTGCTAACAAGCAATTAATATATACATTGCCATTGTACTACAGTAATAAAATTCTAGAATATGGTGGCTTGAAATATAAATATTATTAGAGGATCAATAGTAATGGTATTAATTAGATAAGGTGTTGGGTTTTAAATAACTTTATTTTTCCTTTTTTTTCTATTGTACATTTACAGTTTTTAATGTTTTTGTTTTATTAATAAAGAGAATTTCGATCATTGAATAATATACAACATTTAATGACTCACTATAATAGGGTGTCCTTAAATGATTACACTCTTCCTTCTTCTTTTCTATATTTTTTCACAATTTGTGTATTGAGGAGTACCACCAAAGCAATTATGAAAGCTATAAAGTCTTAATTATGAAATATTCATATTGATTGGGTCTTAGTTTCCTGGTGTGGTTGTATTCTCTGTATAGTGTTTGCATCTGCCTTCATGTTGGTACACTTCTCATCTAGTAAGAACCACAGATTTTTTTTCAAAATTCTTCTGCATATGTGTCTCTGTAAATTTCCATTTGTGGTTTGTCAGACATGAATAGACCAATCTGGAATGCATTGTTTAACACATATCTTAACTCAGGTCTTCAATAAAAGTGGGTATAGTAATTTGTTAACAGAATATATGATGTTATATTTCCACCCGTTTCCTGAGTTCACAAAAATGTAAAAGCATTGTTAATTTAACTGTAGTTCATCTGTGTTTTATGTTCTGGAAATGATGTCTTGCATTACTTTTTTAAACGTTTGTCATTGCTGGAGAAACATTAACCATTTTAAGTTTAAAATTTTATATTGTGACTTTTTGTGATGTGTGATACAAAGGTCTTTATTTTTATTGTTATTAGTTTTATTAATAGTTTTTATTTATTATTATGATTAGTTTTCTGAATGTAACCATTTAACAAAGCTCTCTGCCTGCATATCCGTCTGTTACAAACAGGTTTATTAATATTGTATCTAGTACCGTCCATAAACAGAACTTTAAGTGTGGATATCATAGCAGATACACTTCCTTATGTGACAGATCATCGTTCTAGGGTATGGAAAGCTTTACTGTGTTGTGTGAAATGAAATAATGACTGAAATTAGATGGTGGTACAGAGCTGTTGGGAAACCACAACCAGCTTTACACAAATGAAAAACAGCCACATTCTGTATTATATATCATATGACGCATTTATTCCTTATAGACTTTCATTGTAAAAAGCTCATATTAATGACACTTGTTGTTCATTTAGATTTTTCACTGTTTACTAATTTTAACAAATAATGCTTAATTAAATATAATAATTTGCCTTTTTTTTATACTAGTAATGTACATATTTATAGTTATATCTTGTATTATTTATATAGATTCAACATACTCCACAACAATATGCTATTACAGTTTACTGAGTGAAAGGTAGTAGCTGTATTTTAAAACGAAGCACTTGGCTATGTTCATACATAAACAAGCCACATCCTGTTTGTTATTACTGTGTATTTAGGATTAACAGAGTAGCAAAAAAAATGTGCTGTTCGTGATGTCTGTTATACCTACTTCTTGTACGTATTTGTGTGGGGTTTATTCATAAATTGCTTTGTGGTATTGCATAACACAGCTGCAGATTTTTTTCTTAATGGGATCTACTTTGAAAGTAAACAAAGGTAGTAATGTGGAAAAGTTTATTGACAAGTTAGATAATATTTTAGGTTCACTGTACAACTTTTTCCATGTGCATAAGAGGGGTGGTTTGGGTTTTACAAACAAAGAAAACTTTCTGTAACATCAAAAATGTAAAATGACCACAATTTAGACATATTGCTGTGTTTTACAGTAGCCTTTCCAGTTATATAAGCATTTATGTACTCCTGTTAATGGTTTTATAAATATTAATAGCCATTACTTTTTTACTTATTAACTTGGTCCTTGCTCTGTGACCTTATTTTGCTATGTACCTACTGTGACCAGTAATGTAAATGTAAATTGATTTCCTCTGATGAAATAGCTTTTTATAAGTTAGTGGTTTTCTCTTTGTGGTTGTGGCAGCTTATAAAATTATTTGTATAACAATGAGATCTTTGATACTAATATTTGCATTATTAACATAGTTATGTCAAAACCTGGATTTTTTATAAGATTAACTCTATTTGAAGAATATATATTTTTTGCTAATTATTCTAATAGCCAGCAGGTTTTCCTACAATTATTTTATTAGAGCCTAAGGGAGCATTTTGGTCATCAACATGCAGCATTGTTCATATATACATAGATAGGCCTGCTGTTATTTATTTATATAAGTGCCTTGCCGTTAGCAGTGGTGTTACCTGTGAGCAGACAAGACTTCAATTAATTGCTATTATAACCTTGTGCTGCGATTTATCATCATATTGTGGTCAATGTTGATAAGTGAAGGAGTTTAGCACTGATATTGATTCGACTTTACGGTCCATTTTACCCAATTTTAAGCTGTGGGGATTCAGTTGCTTCTCTCCATACTTGCTCACAAAACCTTGTGTTGAAACAGTGTGATTATCAAGTTTTACTACAAGTACTACTGCAAACAATCTATGTAGTTATTACAAACATGAACTAATACAATTTCACATTCTAAATTGTTGAAGTATTTTAACTTTGTAACAAAGGACTGATTAAAGACTTTTAAGCACTGACCTTTAAAGCAATAGGAGTTCAAAAGTGTGGTTGTTTAACTAGTGACCGTCAATGGTATATTAATATTTGTATTCACATGGGCCCATATGTTATGGATTTCTAAAGACTAGTTGTTCTTAATAAACTGTGTGTTTTTATAGACTACCATATCCAGTTTATATACATATATTTTGTAAGTAGATATTTTTTTTATTATTTTTAAATATATTTTTATATATTCTTTTGGTTGCGCCGTAACTTTTTTCTTTTCTGTGTACATTTTGAGAGATTTGCACGACTCCCCTCCTGGCTGCAGCTTTACAAACACATTATAATTCTGTATTTTTTTGAGTTGTGGCTATTTATCCCAAGCACCTGCTTTCGTTTTAAGTAAGCTTTTTTTTAATCCTGAAAAAAACATAAAGGAAAGAAATTAATATTTAATACTTTAAAACTTACTTAAAACATAAAATAAAAAAAAGTCTGTCTCTATTCTGCCACTAGCATTTTTACAAAATATAACATTTTTAAGAAGGTATATCCAGTGATTAGGTTTTTATCCAGTTTCTGTGTCCATTTTAACCTGTTACAGTAAACCATTATCTGTGATGGTCATAGAAGTTATTTTGTTTTTTACAATTAAATTAATTTGTGACTTTTTTGGAATAGAAATATATAAATTAAGTTATAGTGCTGTTTCAAATGTGACCATTTTTGCTAAGAAAACATAACTGCTATACAATGATACTGCTTCATTAAAAAACATTGTGCTCTTTGATATTTAAGTATTCGCATATATTGGTTCTGCAGCTGTAGTAAAATAATATGTATGTTATAAATTTGCTAATGAGGATTATTATTATATTGACTGTAAAATTATTGTTGGCATAATAGGTAATAGCACTCTTTTGTTAACCTGAGAATACATTTTTTGCAATGTAAAATGACTCCGAATCATTGATATGGCTCATACACAAAAAAAGGTGTAGATAAATCTAGTACGGTACTTAAGGAGTTTCATACCTACGGTGCAGTTAATTGTACCAAAGCACACAATGCAACCTGGATACAACCGTCATGCCATGTTTACAGGGGACTATAGAGTATATAAAGGAGAAACAGAATGTGACCGCATATTAGAGCCATTTGGCCAATCCAGTCTGCCCAGTTATTTATTTTTATAACCATACCCTGGACCCTAGATAATTCTCAAGTTAGTTTAAGATTTAGGCTATTTTTCCATTTATCCCAAGCAAGTTTAAATTGTTCTACTGTATTCGGTTCTATTACTTCAGATGGTGTGCTGTTAAACCTATGTTTTTGAGTTCCAAGTATATGATTTTTTATTTTTTGGCATTGAATTGTAGTTACTGGGATGAGGTTGCTGGTCCGGATGGCCCTATTTCAAACATGATACAGCCGCCAGTTAAATTGCAGCTGTGTTTTGTTTGAAATAGCAATGAGAAAATTGCTATTTGAAATAGATACCAATTTCCAATGGGCTCTTATCTCTACTTCTTAAAAACAACCTCCCAATTACCCCAGCCAGCATCTATTTCCATGGGGGGTTTGAAAGACAGGAAAGCATTCTGCATTATACAAGTTCTGCCTCCAGTGGTTTTCCCTTGTCATATGTTCAAATAAATAAATACATTTTTAGTAGGTAAAGTTTGATGTTGTATATGGATAGATGATTGGTGTCTTGTTTTAATTTGCGCTATAATGTTTTTCTCATAGATAAACAATACAGTCAGCATGATTTATGTAATTCAGATAACCCCTCGTTCACTTTGAAAAAAGACATATTACCATCCAGAGGACATCAGACTGTCGGTAGGTATAAAATGTTTTTATTTTTAATTTAATATTGTGTCTTTGTATTATGTACATTTACATGCATATGTAATAACTTGCTTTTAACCTGGTAGTATTTACTAGTTTATCAAAGACTGCAATATCTTTTAACTTTTTTTTTTTTTCGTGATTGCGTTATTTGGATTTACACTTTACCAGAGACACTCATTTAACTTATCTGCATAGCGTGCTACTATTTCTCTTTGATCAAAGCCGTTATTTCAGTGTTTTAGTAAGCTTTACTTATACAAATCTTTCTGGAGATATCAGAATTGAAAATTAGTGAAATCATCAGTGACTTTTTTTTAATGCTCTATGTTCTTTTTCCAAAATTTCCAATTAATATCATGTTAAACCTGTGATTTTTAAATCAAAGTAATACAAACTGTTTACGTTGCTTAAAAGTGTCCTCTTTCTTATTCATTGGCTGGGGGCACATCCAATCACACAGGAGATTTGACTGATGCTGTGCTAATCTTATAAGGATGGCACAGCGCAGTCTGAAGATCTGTCCGAGATTCTTTGGTCAGCGCTGAATATTGCTATATATTTCTCAAACAGCAGCTTAAACAGTATGTAGTGGAGAGTACCAACACCCACAAAGAAAGAGAAAATCATATACATAAAATAAACTGTAGCGTTATTATAGTGTTTGTTTTATGTATATAACCATTAAACATGTTCAGTATATTAAAAGAAACTGTTAAAAGCATTTTTGATAGTCACCAATCCTAAAATTAAACTGTTAATTATTATAAGGTTGTTATATACTACAACTATAGGCCAACACTCTGTTTATCCTACTATATTTTTTCAGGTTTTAGTTTATTTGGTATCATATATGAATATATGGTTGTCTAGATAATACAGTACCAATAATCAATTTATTATATTTATATTTCAGGGCTTGTAATAGCGACAGCTGTTGTTCTTCTAGCAGTTCTAATATCCTTTTTATTGCTGAAATGAAATTTACAGTCAGCTTGTCATGCATTTTTCTGCAAGAGCTCTTTAATGGACTGCACATAAAATGTGTACACAGAAGAGGACTGTCTTGTTGTTTATAGACTTGCATTTGAGTTGCTACAATGTATTAGCTGTTTACCTTTGCATCAAAACTATTTGGTCTCAAGTAAATGACTGGACTTTAGTGTTACAGTATGGTTGATAGCTACCAAATATTTCAATTACCTATTCGTCATCTATTTATTGAGCCATGTTGTCATTTTCTAAAGAAAAACTGTACACTTTTAGGGCTGCATAGACATATTTTATATGTATGTATCTTTTTTTGCTACAAATAACAAGACAAAAAGTAATATAAACAAAGAAAATAATGCTTTAAGTGCCAGATAAAACAGATGAAAAACACAATAGACCACATTATACAGTAACGTTTATTCTTTCAGTGAAGTTGTGCTTAATGTATTCTGCTTACCATCAAAAAAATATATTTGTAGTAATAAACTTTTTGCACAACTTGTATGGATGCCACTCCTGCAACACTATTCTCCAGGAGCCTGTCATATAAGCAATTTCTTGCAAATGAAAGTGTATCAACCACAATATAGGCAGATTATTCTTATAAAGGCCATTATGTGAACTAATATGATTACTGAAATAATTTTCAGGAGCTTCTGGAACATTTTGAACCTTTTACAAGAAAATGTTTAAGCTTGTTCATTTATATTATAAAGAAATAGATGAGACAAAGTTCATGTTTAAATAATATTTATTGAACTATTCATAGGCTATACATTCGTAAATCCATATACAGAACCATACAACTTAAACCAAGACTATTAATCAAGAATAATGTATACCATAACTTTAAGAACAAGAAAGTCCTTGTTAAAGAATTGCACAAAACCAACACACAAAAAAGTACAAATCATTACTATTGTAGCCAGGGCTGGAAGTGAGGAGGTATATAGAGGGGTATGCCATGTCGTCACTTCTCCCACTGATTTTCATACCGCCATTTCTAAATGTCCATAACGCCACTTCTAAATTTCCACTTCAACCACTGATTGAAGCAAAACATAAATCAAATTATTTTTCCTATAATTGTTTTCCAATACTTCTAAATGAATGCAATATGTCCTAATCCTATATATCGCAATATCTCTATTTGGTTTATTTGAGTTTAAAAATATTTACAGGTTGCTTTGTCCAGCACACATCCCAGGTCATCCATCAAATAAGGAAACTGCAATTTCTAAAAGTAGACCGCCTGTAATAATAATTTTTTGACCATTACAGTTTTTGGCGCTCATAAATAGCTGTATATGGAAGATTTAAGGATCATCGTTTTCTTAGCAAGTTGCCTACAAAAGATACAGTTTAGCTACATTTTATGATACTTCTTCCATCTTATTTTCTGGGTGTTTAGTATAACATGATATTAATAACACATATATTGGATGTCACTGTAACCATGTGAATTAAATAAATACATTGCAGATCTATGAGTGCCTTTTTTGCTTATAGACACACACACACACCAACATTTAGTAAATCAAGCTTGTTTGATTTGCTGTTAGAATGTAAAGAGCTGCTTGGGAGGGTGGGTCACGGAAGGGTCATATCCCTTTCCAGTGTATTGGAATGTCTGTACCATGTGACGCCTTAACAAGACACACTTTACAGCTGGATGGTATGAGTGTTTTAGCAATACAGTTTGGTACCAACTTGTTTATATATTAAATAGTAATTGTTATTCATAAAATCACGAACATCCAAAAATAGTTAAAGGTTTGAGGTATGTGTTGAATTAATTCTGGAGAATGTAAATTTGTGATATTTATAAACCGTAAAGTCATCTGGTAATAAGGAGATTTTTTTTATGATAAGTGAATGGTTTGTAAACGTGATCAATACAATTTTGATTTCTCATTTCAAAGTAATCAGTGATATGTCTACAATTTATGTAATAAAACATTGTTTTCACACCTCTAATATCTAATTTTTGCATTATGCTTTATGGGCCAGATCCAGACCTAAGTTCTGTTTCCGTACAACCGCGTAGCGTATTTACGCTATCGTAATTACTATGCATTCCCCTCGGTCGTACGTAATTTACTTGATTTACGAGTACCAAACCCTACCGTAACTTTTCCAAGCGTAAGTATGCTCGTATGTAATGGATTATCGTATGTAACGGCCTAACCCGGCCCATACTGTACAATTTAAATGCCTCCTCCTACAAAGTGTATTTCCGGCTTGTATGGATTACCCGCCCCTTTGTTCGTATTTACGCTGAAGGTACGTACGATTAGAGTTACGTTACATAACATCTGGCTTGCGCAGTACATACAAAAAGGCGACTTTACGGCAGCAGCTAGCGTAAATATGCTTTCAGTCTGGATCTGGCCCTATGTGTTTAATGCTGGCCATCAGTATTCTCAGTTGCTGTTTAAATGCTCTGGCATCTAAAGTAATTCAGGCCATTGTGATAGACTCCATATTTTGCCTGATTATTTTTCTATCTTCCCACATCTGTTCTTGTGGGTTCAACACATTGGTGGTCTTATCCTTTTGTCAGCATGGCTAATCACAATGTTTTTTGACCAATTTGTTGTGTTTTACTAATTATTGTTTCCATCCATACACTGAAGGCCAGTTCCGTAGCCAGCTTCCAGATATTTGGACACTGTATTTCATATTTTTTATAGCACAATAATAATAGCATTTAGGTTTCTTTAAATGCTGCTTTTTTCATAACGGAGTATGAAATTCTTTCTTTGTTTGTTTTGTAATTGTAACAGGTTTGATCTACAGGTATTAAGAGATAATGTATTATCCAAAACATATCAGAGAATATGTGCTTAAAGATATATGTTGGTTTACATGCTTTATGTGTTAAGTTTATGATCACCTGTGAAATATGTGACCTATTTTGAGAATAGTATCGTAACATGGTGGTTATCGTAATGTAATAGTTTATATTAAATGAAGCATAATCTGTATTTTTCCCCTTGCATTTTCCTTACTTTGGTCTTCTTATATGGAGATCACATTGTGACCAAAAAATATCCCACAAAACCTGTTAAATAAGCACTATGACAAATTATGGGATGGTAAATATCATTGGACCAGATTCACACCTAAGAAGCTCTGGCAGAATTAAAAAAATGTAACTGCTGTGTATACAACTATATATATATATAACTATGTACCAGTTAGGTTAGTAGTTTAGGAATAGAGTGCTTATGCCATCTTGGGGAGTGCTTAGAAGTGGGAGGGGGGAGGGAGGTGGGGTCATGCCTTCTCAGTGCGTAGTTTCCCTCTTAAGAAGGAAACTACGCACTGTAAGATAAGGTAGCCCTATGGCACCTAACTCACTCTTAGGGCCTGATCCAGACCTACTTTCCCCAACACTCCCCCTGTGCGGGCGTATAGCCCCTTCCTTACACCGGCTGAAGGCTACCCTAACTGAAGTTAGGGGCCATATGCTCGCACAGGAGCGTATGGCCGCCTAGCCCGCCCACCTACACTAACCTGAACGTAGGGACGCTGGGGGGCGTCCTACGCAACGATCGGGCGTTGCCGTAACGACGCAGATCGGCTTTTCAGCCGATCTTTTACGCTTACGCCAACCGTCGCTAGGACGGCGGGCGTAGGTCTGGATCAGGCCCTTAGTTGTTAATACGGTCCATAGTGATGATATGTAAAGTAAATGATCACTTTTAGAAAGTCCTGGAGAAAATTAATTTTATACTGTGTATTATACATTATTGTAAAAAATGTTATCATGTGCTGTGAACATGCTGCTTAGATACAGTGCATTCATATATATATACATACATACATACAGTTCATTTTTTATTACTCTCTAATCTAATTGTAGAATGTAGTTCTATAAGAAAAGCAGGTTTAGTTCGGTTAACATAACCATAAACAAGCTTCAGACCACTTTTCCATTGCATTGCCTTTAAATGAATTTGGTGAGCAAAAATATAAATATATAAAACATTGCTAAAGTATACTATGGTGAAAAAGTTGTAATTGTTAAACTATTCGATATCCCCCTCTCCATCATCACATGTTAGACTCTGTACTTCCCTCTCAGGCAAAAGCCCATATTCATTAAAGAAGGACTCCACATCTCCAGCAAAGAACTCCTCATTTAAATTTTCGGTGACATTGATAAAGTTGCTAATGAGTTCACCTGCCTTATAGACTAAAATAGTTGGCAGGACATCTCTAGAAAACCGATCTCCTGCTCCTGTATCAGCTGACTTAATTTTACAGAACTTCACTGTAGGATACTCTAACGCCAGGCAAGTTAAACAATTATTTAGTGCCTCGCAAGCCTTGATGTCATCAGCAAAAATATGAACAATGACTGTGCTGCTCTTTCGCTCTTTCTCTATTGCTTCTAAAAATTCGTCCCCACTTTTCAGATCACATAGGTACCCATATTTAGGACCAAAACTTAATCTCTGGTGCATGTCCTGCATACATTGCTTGCGGTATTTCTGTAAACAGTTTTCATCCTCCTTGTCCTGGATTAATTCATATTCTTGCATACTCATCTGAAGGGGCGGAAATAGAACAAATAATAGCATTCTTAGTATGTGAAGTTACATATTGTATTCATATAAATGGATAGAAAAGATTAAAACAGTATAATAGTGGGGCACATACTAAGCAATTATGGGGCTGAGCAGCTAATAGTGGCAGAAGCGCTTGACCAATAATAGTGTTGCTTGCTTTGCAGAGACCATGCAACTGTTAGAAGATCTGCCATAGGCTTGGCCAGTGTGTACAGTGCTAAATGAATTTCCTGACTATCAGACCGTTTTGTTGAGAGCCAGGGAAATCGTGCACGTGTGTACCCAGCTAATTACGTTCACGCTCTGAGTTGCTTGCTTACATAATGTAATGTACCCAAGTTTCATCAGTGGTACCATTCATTTCAGAGATGTAGTCAAGTCCTTTTTTTTTTAAACACTTGAAGACCAGTGCTTTATGATATTCTGATCATACAGTGTTCTTAGCAGGCTTAGCAGGAGTTCTCAAGTAGGAGCAGCTAATACTTTACAAACATTAGCTTCTCCTGGGACTGTGAGAACAATTAGTTCATATAAGGCAGCTATAGCAATTAGTGACTGGAATGAATGCTTCTATTTTACCAAGCCTTGTAGGTTAGATGCAGGAAGACCTTTGCGTGAGTAATATACACAGGCAAAAGAGAGGTCTCTAAAAGTTTTTAAATAAAGGGATCTTTAAATGTACGTGTGTATTTTGTAATTTTTCTTTGTGAAACTACAGCCTCTGATGGGCATGCCAGAACCAGTAGTTTCAAAAAAAAAAAAAAAAAAAAAAAAAAAATTGTTTCTGTATGGCGAAGGTTGTCTGTGTCTGGTGCACACATGACATTAAATTAACAAAACAGTTTCACAACATCAGCACAATTTAATCTTTTTTTTTTTTTTGACAGTGGCTGTACAATAATATCCTTTGGGTGTATGAGTGTGCTTACTTGTTTTCCTTGTATTCTTCTATTGTATGCTTCCAATCCTCCTTTTGCTTTTGCCCTATATACCTCCAGTTCTTCTTTCTCTCCCTCTATGCATCCTTTTCCCTACTTTGTGCCCCTGTATTTCTCTAGTCACACTTTCTCTCCCACTATCTGTCCTATTCAACCACATAATCTTCACATACCTTTTGTTGTCCTCACACTTTTTTTTGTCTTCCTCCATCCTCTGCAGTGCACTCTGAATGATGATATACCATATTTCCCCATGTATAAGACGCACCTTTTTTAGACCAAAAATAGGTCTAAAAACCAGGTGTGTCTTATACAGGGGATGTAAGGCTGAACTTACCTTTTCAGTCCCTCCGGCGGTCCCTCCGGCAGTTTCAGGCTCTCTCAGCCGCGGCTCTGACTCCGGCTGGCTCCCTGGCGGTGCCCGCTGTACACTGACGTTGCATGACCTCAGGTCAGTTCCCCATGGACGCACCTTTTTTAGACCAAAAATAGGTCTAAAAACCAGGTGTGTCTTATACAGGGGATGTAAGGCTGAACTTACCTTTTCAGTCCCTCCGGCGGTCCCTCCGGCAGTTTCAGGCTCTCTCAGCCGCGGCGCGGCTCCCGGCTGGCTCCCTGGCGGTGCCCGCTGTACACTGACGTTGCATGACCTCAGGTCACACAGCGTCAGTGTACAGGGAGCCAGCCGGCGTCAGAGCTGCGGTGGAGAGAGCCTAAAACTGCCTGAGGGACAGCCGGATGGACTGAAAAGGTAAGTTCAGTCTTAAATTCCCTGATCCCTTGTATAAGATGCCCCCATTTTTTAGTTAATTAATGCTAAAAATAATAAATTAAAAAATACATTTAAAATATTTTTTTTTTTTATTTAGGCTCTAAAAATGGGGTGCGTCTTATACATGGGGAAATACGTACGGTAGAGATAATGGGTAGTTGATGAGGGGATACAGAAATGCTAAAGGGGATATAATGGATGGGGAGGGGACATGATAAGGGGAGATAAATGATAAAGAGGAAGTGGAGGTGATGAGGAGAAAGGGGAGATAATGAATGGGGAGGGGACATGATAAGGGGATAGAGAAATGATAAAGGGGGG
>WWET01000841.1:499566-520649 GCA_011038615.1 Limnodynastes dumerilii
TGTGGCACAGGATGACAGGGCATGCTGGCGCTTGTGGTTCTCCAAGTGCCAGCATGCCCTGGCATCCTTGGACATGCTGGTGCTTGTAGCACTACAAGCATCAGCACGCTCTGCTGCATTTAAATTCATAAAACCCGTGAAATTCATGGGTAATGTGAAAGGGTCCATCATAGGAAATTCCTGTGTCGGACCTGGAATTAAGGGTTTTTTGTTTTTTTTAACTGCAAAACACACGGCAATATCCCGGGTTGAAAAACCCGGGTTATTGTTGGGGCTGCAATCTGAAAGTGGTATTAAAAGGGAAAATGGTGGTTAAAGTAGAATCTTGGGAATTATATTTGATAATAAATGGATACATGTCATTGTAGGGATATTATTATATAATATAAATGAAGTACATAAAAAATTAATCCTCCCATTTGTTGACTCTTAAAAGTGTAGAAAATCATTTACTAAAAGTAAAAGGTTGTGACAATTTATCTATTGTGTAGTGAGAACTGAGGTAGACTGTAACAGGTTTTGGTATTTTATGTTTTTATGAAAACTATTACCTGTGTGTTACCAGTGTTTGCCACAATGTTTCTACTATGAGCCTCGTTTCAACCATGGGTTACTTTACTGCAGCTTTGCAGTATTATGTGATCAGATGCAGGTGCTGTCTCCAACTATTTTACTGACAGACTCGACTATAGCAGATAAGATTAGACTTAGAAATTAAGAGGGATGGTGCTAATCAGGTGATGCCGAAATAACTGACAGCGGTGGGGGATAAGGCAGATGACATGGAAAACAAATCTGATGCTTGAAGAGTTTGATGGGAGTAGTGAATTGAGGAGAAGATAGGGTGCTGAAATTACAGAGGAGGATAGTGAATCACTCCCAGATACAGGTCTGCAACACATCTCTGGATTTGTGTAGACATGATAGATGTATCATTGTTAAAAGGGCAGAACTGCCCATACGTAGTAAAAATTCCAGTATAAACATTTTTAGCATTCTTTCCATTTTAGTTGTAATAAAGAAAAAATACTACTTTATGTGCTTAACCATCTAAATCAGACATGCAAATAGGAAAATACGATTTTAGATGTTATTGTTTTTATGTACCTGTGTTTGTAGCAGATCCTTCAAAATCTGTTTCTTCCTCGACACTCTGAGTGTCAATGTCCTGCATGGTTCCTTGTGTAATCTGCAGAATCAAACAACAGGTGTTTCGATTATTATGCAGAGTGTAATTGTTTTGATTACCATAGTTTTATCTTTTAGTCATATTAGGTTATTACATTGCCCTTGGAGTATGTCCAGGTTTTTTTTTGTTGTTTTTGTTTGGACTACTGTTTCAATTGTAAAAGTATAAATAGTCAAACACAGGAAAAATGTGCCAGTTCTCAAAAAAAAGCTTCTTGCTTTATCAACCAATTCTGTAAACTATTTCCATAATGATATTGCTCATATTGGTGTTGCTACAAGGAATATTTAAGAAAACCTGCTTTGATTGTTTCATTTAACGATCTAGTAAACAAACACCCACCATTTCTTATTTGATGTGTTTAATGTATACTGTTAGCAGTCTATAATGGATTTAAATAAATTTCAAGGGCTCTACCTGGTGCAGTGTTAGCCATAATATGAAATGCTTATTAAAATGAAAATAAAATAAAAATATTTGAATCCTTCCTAAATTTTGATATTTTATTGTGCTATTGGTTTATATTGAAAATGTACATTTTTAAGGACACATGCTTTAGAAACTTTTACTGGAAATTAAGCTATAAGCCCTTGCATAACAAGTGCAGGGACAAGTCAATATAATAAACATGAGCCACTTAGATACATAACTAATTAGTGTTAAATACTGTGTGTGATTTGGGTGGTATGCACGTGTACACGTTTCTGTATAGCCAAGAAATAAGAAGTTAATGTGATTGGATTAAGATAAACAAGTCTGGCTGAAATGACGAGCAATGCTTCCATAATAGCTACAAATAACTGCAGTTGATAAGAGGTTATTGGCTTACTTGTTCTATCCGATTTGAAAGAATTACATCATGGTAAGGATCTGTTTGAAGCCATTGAATGTTCATTTAAAGTTTGTTTAAAGTTATGTTCCTAAAGCCAAATAATTTAAAACTATTATTGAATTGAAAATATTATTTCTTATTTTTATCATTAAAACTGTAGCAAACATACCACCTTATACCAGCACACTTCAAGGAACAAATAAACCAGAAACTAATAGGAAAGTTTCGTTAAAAAAAATCTGCTGTAAAACTGCTGCAAATAATAAATTAGGATTAATGGCTGGAGTATTTTCTTGCTTTGTTTAGGCTGCTGTTCATTATAATTTGGCAACTCTAGTAATAGGTGCAAAGCCATACTTTTAATATTTAATAGTAAAGATGACATAATTTACAAGGAGACTGATTTAAAGGTGGATATTAGTTCAATTACAATCCGGAATATGGATGCACTCTGTATTCACTGGAAGTTACACCTAAAAATGGTATTAAAACAAACATTTTCATCAGATATTAAGCAATATAAATTTAAGGTAAATCATGCTTTTCCAAAGTTGAATCAGGAGCTAATCAGAAATAATAAGTGACAGGACAGGATTGTTCAACTCACAAATAGCTACTTAGGCCAAATAGTGACCATTTTTGATCAAACTAAAACTGATTATGTAGATTTTACTTTTATATTATTTTGTTTTTCCTTTTTTTTTTTTAAGGTAAATCCGATGCTATATATTTATCACTCCCCGTGGTCTGCAACATAAAACTTATCATGTGCTCGTAAATGATTTCATAAAAGCATGCAGACATGGTGAAGATGTAACATTATTATTTGGAACATGAAAAATATTATCTTATAGACTAGTGAGTGAGTGTGATGAGTGTTAGTGCCAGGCAATGGGGTCAGAGTATCTCAGACACTGGTGATCTCTAGGAAAATTCAAACACAACAATCTTTTGTCTAGTTTACAAAGGTTGTCCATGAAGGAAAAACATCCAACGAGCAAGGGAATGGACAGACTGGTCTGAAAAAAACTCAACTTCACCTGCAAAATGAACATGATGTGGTCAGAATTTGGGAGACATTAAATCCATTTCATATGTTTTATGTAAATTTCTATTTTATTCATATTTTAAGATGTGTATATATTAAGCTCCAAAATACTTATTAAGCATTAGAAACTGCAAAAATAGGGGTTAATGTTATCTAATATGCATTTTTACTCTATATACATTGCATGAAGATATAAATCTGAATTTCTAGAAATATTTTAAAACCTTGAAAAACCACATTCCAATGCCTTGCAGAGGCATTCTTCCATATTATTTTTAGTATGGCATTATAACCCATGGGGGTGGTCTTGTCAAAAATAAAAACCCTTTTAGAGCGATGCAATTCAAATTCTGCTAGCAGGACATCCCGGTGCTAATGACAGTTCTACAGTCGTTGGGTCCTATTTACACCATTGTGTTCTTCACATATGTTGCTTGTGAAATTGTTAATACTCAATAGCTTTTCAAAAAGGCAAGTTCTTCCACAGAGCTCCTCATGTGCTCATAAATGCATTTTCTCTGCTGACTTCATGAATGGTCACCCACAGTTTTAAAGTTATGCCCACCTTATTGTGATATATGGCCCTTTTATGGAGTGTTTAGGGGCTCCTCTATAGTTCTCTGTTAGCACACGGGCAGTTCCACACAGTTGTAGGGCCATATTCAGAGAACCGATTTTGTGGGAAGTTCCGTGCTTAGTTTTATGATCTGATGCACTGCACATGTGTAGTAACTAAATTTACGCTATCTACGTTGATTTTACGCACGGAAGTCCATTAGGCACGGACTTGTGAGAAAATGCATACGGAGGGGCGTGGTTATAATCCGTTTGGAGACAGATATGTAAAAATGGGTGGGGGGAGGCATTTAAATGACCATTTGAGGGTGCGGTTAGTTAGATACGCACGTACGGAAATATTATACGCATGGAACTGCACACATAGATAAGGATGGTCGAGGCACTTGTAAGTCCCCGTCAACCCGTCCGTGTCCGTGTCATGGGTGTTGTCTTGCAACGTCCGTGCTTATAATTGCGTACTTTTAGCAAACGGATCTCTGAATACGGCCCGTAGTTCTCAGGTTTGTTCTGTGCACAGATTGGTCCTCAGAAGTATGGGTCCTCAGAATTGTGGTACAGCTGCTGTACAGACCGTTCCTTTCCTCTGCTGAGATAACTGTAAATCCTGTGCTATGCTTCTCGTCTGTCTTCTGAGGAACTGTGAACAATAAGCTGTGTTTTTCTGCCAAGTGGTTTAATGTCTAAAAGTTGTGTTAACTGTCTGGACTCTTTTTTCTGTTTTTGTGGAGGGGTAATATTTTAAAAGGCACAAAAAGCGTTTTGACTCCACATGTGAAGTAGTGCTACGAGTTTTACTTCGGTTCCAAAGTTTGTGACCAAGCTAAAGACTGGGCCCCATAAATTTGCTGTCTCACTTGTGTCCGGCTCCTCACAGGCTGGTCAAATGACTTTCACCACAATGGATTTTTACAGTTACAATGATTTAAAGGGAACCAAAAGACCACTATACATACTGTTTTGTCTGGCGAATATTCTGGACATCAGCTCCGAGCTCTGGAGACTTACCATTAGCCATGAGGCCTGTGCCTCACAGTAAAGCAATGATCGTGTCAAAGCCTCTTAAAAAATTCATACTTTGAATAGATGAATAATAAATGCAGCCTGTAGAGGATGACGGTAATCAGGCAATTCTTGACCTAAGTTTTGAGTCTCCCTGTTCGCCTCCTAAGCCACATTTACTAAGTCAAGGAGACCTTATCTGAGATTTGCATTATTCTAAAACCAAGCAGAACTTTTGGGTCTACAAATTAAAATATTGGAATTTCTCTCTCAATGGGTATTATCCAGATGAATTGACTAAATATTTAAATCCATACTATTTTGCCTCAGTTATAGAGGCAAATGTATTAATTTACTCTCCCTGCACTCCTATGTACGGAGGTTAAATCCATGGCAAAATAACTATCTTAAATATTTTGCATATATCTCTGTGTGAGCGGAATACTGCGTCACTTAGCCAAGCCCTAACTGTATGATTTACTTGTCTATTCCCACCCATCATGCGTATGCATGGTGAGTGAGCTAATGACCAATGGGGACAATGAGCTCTGAACGGAACGCAATATCGGCCGCTGTGTTCCAATCAGAGTTTCTTTGTACTCTGATTGTTAAGTACATCATTTGTAGGTCAGGATCTGACCAAAATGACACTAAAGGTAAAGTGGCTTTAAGGTTTTCTTTTCCCTTGAAGACTGACTTGTCTTTTGTCATGATATTAAGTCTGTCATGGAAGCACTTGGTCACATGTACAGGAACAATTTGGTGTCTGTTTGTCGATTCCTCTTATATAAGCTTGAAAGCTGTGCTACTCCACAATGGCAACAAGGATTATTTTCTGCAATTTCCAATTATGGTTGCTTTTGCACTGTTTGGAACAACTGATGAGATCTGGCAGAAGTCGCCTCACAATATCATTACCACTCCTTCAAATGTAACATTAATTTCATTAAGATCACACAGTAACTTATATTTTCCCGGGGCTTAGTTGATTTATTCTTATAATCTTGTTGTCTGCCTCTTTTAATATTTGTTAATTGAGACAGACATACTTTCAGCTGATAGTTTAAGTCAACAAAAGTAAGCCTGCTTGTTATCTCAACAGCAGGATGTTCTCAGAATAGTCAGTATCAGGGTTGCCGACTCTCCCAGAATATCCGTGAGACTCCCAAAATTTGGGCAGTTCTCCCGGTATTCTAAGAGAGCCTGCAAATCTCCTGCAAAGGGCTTGTAGCCCATGGTTAAGTCCTGCCCCCCTGCCTGGCAACACTGTATCCCTGTGTTACTAAGGGAAGGGAGGGACTTGATGACACAATTTGCATCATCAAACCCCACCCGCATCCTAAGTAACCCTTAAATGGGTAATTGGTAGTCAGGGGATGGGGCTTAATGACACGATTTACATAAATCACATCATTAAGCCCCATTCCCACAGGCAACTTTGGCTTCCCTCCTGGATCTTCTGTAGAAAAGCTATTAAAATTTGGCAACCCTGGTCAATATTTAGCAGAGCTTTTGAAGAAAATAAACTTTGTAGTAGCTGAAGCAAGGTTGTAAATTTGACAATATTTATCACTGGGAATTCTAACATTGAATTGAATCTATATATGTGGGGATCCATGTTCGCAGCCCAACAGTGTTCACACACTGCCCTCACATGGATTTCTCATTTGTAGGGCCTACCTAACTTACTGACTCCTGTGAAGGAAATAATATTGCAGAAGTCTGGATCCCCCCCACTTGCAACCTCAACCTAGCCCCTCTGTCAGAAGTGTCATTTCCCTTAAGTCTTGATGGGACTGAATGTTTTCTGATCAGGAATCACGGATATTTCCAGATATGCAGAATGCAAAAGAGGACAAAAGCAGATCGTAATGCACGTAAGTCACATCAAAAACTGAATTTATGATCTGGTCTGTAATTAGCAAACTCTATGTTAACTTTAGAGTAGAATTTAAAATGTTTATGATGAAACTCTCTCCACCATTAAGTAACTATGAAGAACCACCTTAATTGTATAAAAGAAAGAAAAGAGATATTGCAGTGTTTTATGGTATTGTAGCTTATTTAATCCACTGGTGGTAAACTCCTTTGCTTAATAATGCTATGTAGCAAAGTGCTAGCAAGCTCTTCTACAATTTGTATTCTGAATTGACAGTAAAGGTGACATTAAAGGATGGTCAAGAATTATAATGTTGTGGATTTAAAAAGCAAGGAGTCTAGGGTGGAAGTGATCACTCATCAATAAATAATCCATTCTAGAAAACAACATATGCAGTATGTTAGTACTGCTAAGATTCAGATATATAGTAAATACATAGTATTTAATTAATGTTTTGTCTTTCAGCATTCTGATTTGTTAAGTTAAGACCTTGCTTATGCCATGATACTAAGCAAATTGTAGAAGTACGTGGGAGATTAGCATGTGTAGGCAAATTAGGAGTAGTTTACATTCTCATGTGTGCCATGGCAGTAGCAGAGGGAAACATAAATCTTTGTACTTGCAGTAGAGTGGGTCTAAGTTGAGACAAAGTCCAGTGACTGAGGCTAGGCTGGGTTGGTTATTCATGGTGCGGCACTAAATAGGATATTCCTGACTTTTCTCATTCTGATGTCCTCCTTCCCTTCCAGATATATATTCATTACATAATTAGTGCTTGTTGATCTATAAAGTAGCCTAAATAAACAAAACAATCACTTTGTGACTAGTGTTCTGTGTAGTAAAATGATTGTTAGTATTAATAAAATTATTTTCTAGTGAATGTACACTTTCTGCCAGCCTGGCAGCTTTTACCACACCATTAACTTCAACAACATTTTGAAATACATTTTCCAAAGCATCATCATTAAGCTGATTCAAGAAAAGTCTTATAATGAGAAGAGTCTTACAATTGGGCACCAGTCCTCAGCTTCCTCTGGTGGCACCAAATTATCCATGATGGTGTAAAATGATTGATTGCATAGGCTGTTTCTTTCATCTCCTTTGGCAGGATTTGGGATGAGTGATGATGGACCTGTATTTAGAATCCATAGACAAATGTTCTACTGACTAGTGAGAGTTGGACATTTTACAGTAATCTGAAAGAGAGTTTGGTCATATTCCTTTGTAGTTTCATGGATGAACCTTCACTGTCCACTTGCTTCTAATTTCTACCAGGGCCAAAACAGCTTATCAGAACAGTTCCCTAAAACAGCAGTGAACTACTTGTGGAGGGAGAAACTTCACTTATTGGCTCTGCTGGCAGTTCAGCAACTTTTGTGTAGGTAACGGCTTTGTCTGCCCTTCTTAGACTTCTGCTGCAGCACCATAAAACAGTCTATTGCCATCGCAAGCTCTTCATAAGACTGGTAATCTGCTTGTAGTGCCCACCTCTAGGTTTCGTTCCAGCCCCTAGATACAGTGATCAATGGTTAAACCTCCAACATTCAAGTGAATTGGGTTCTGGCTGCAATCAGTTCCTCATCAGACAAATCAACATAAATCCACAGAGCTTACTCGCTCAAATATGGTGCAGTTTTTTCTGCCCATATTTCTGTATGCCTCCTGGTTGTTCTCTCAAAGGTTAAGAGATATGCTTTCACATTATCTGAGGAGGACATTTTCTGCAAGGCAGACACTCCAGAAATCTCATGGGTTTTCGTTGTTTGCTCATGGAAGAGCGCCGCGGCGCCTCCTGGGTACTCCACACGAGACTTTCACATCCGGCCAAGCAACGGCATCGCAGCAAGACGCTAGGACCACTGAAGATCCGCACACGGTGCCTCTCCATTGCCTTACATCAAGACGCGGGTCAGGTCAGTGTATTACCGCCGCACCCCACACCCACTGCATCGGCATACGCCACCTCCTGTCTTTCAGCCGCTACGAGGTGACGTCCATACCTAGTGCCCGGCAAAACCACGTGGATCGGATCAACACAGCACTCAGCACTACAGACCTCTCCATCGCATACTAGACAAGACAGGGACAAGGCGAGTATATTACTTCCCCTTTCCCTCCACTCCTGCACTAGGTATCTGCTGCTTTATATCTCCCAAACAGACGGAAGGATAGGACAGTCACGGACCTCCTTCCCATATACAGGACAGCATCAACTCCACTCCACTAAAGCAGCAGTCACTCTACAATATACCCTGAAATATGTATTACAGCAAGACACAGAAAGGGTGAGTGCACTTTTGACTCCTTATCCTTGCATTGGTCAGTCAAAGTTAATGCACTAGTGTCTCTATCTGTGTCTCTCCTTCACTCTACCCATCGGAAACTCCCCTTCACGTACATCTACCGGAACAAGTGGACCGCCAAAGCGTACCACATCCGAGCTTTGCTATAAAGACTAACTTACCTCTGATTAACTTTTGATTAACATTTGATTAACTATTGATTTTCTTTTTGATACACTTTTTGATGTACCTTACCATTACACACATTGTGTATCTATACCCCATAATAGCCCCATTTCCCATTACTACAGGCCCATCAACCATAACTTCACTTCATTTCATTAAATCCTCGATCATATTGTACATTCCCCAACTGGCCTGCGCGCTACCAGTCCCTTAACATCCTCTATCCACATGCTCATGGAAGAACCTGGTATTTTCTAGCAGGCCTCTGCCAGTTTCAGCATTTTTATTCTGCTGCTCCTGCTGTGTAGCGGCTATATTCAGCAAAGCACCCTGCTGCTGCCATTGGGGGGGGGGGACAGCCAGGACTACTGTCGCTGGCCCCGAAGCTGATGGACCCTGCAGATACTTAACATGGCTCTACAGCAGCAGGTAAATACTTGCTGCTTAGAGCTGTACACTAGCGGGACAATGTGCAGGAAATCCTTCCTTGCACTTCAGCCCGCTGGTAATGTAGTTTCGCAGCACCCAACCTCCTATGTTACGCCACGGATGATGTTGTGTAGGGGCAGGGTGACGCGGATGTTCCCCAGGCCCCAAATTATCTTGCGGCGGCCCTGTGTGTGCTTGCTATCTTCACAAAAGCTTTTAAAATATCCTGAAGTTTAACACATTGGTGTGAAAGAAAGTGAAATGTTGCTTCCATAAATCAACCCGTCTCCTTTAAATCACACTTTGCAACTGTCAAATAATATTACATATTTGCTTTGTGGTTCAATATGCATTGCCTAGACACTTCCACATTTCTAGCAAACATATTAACAATTTTTGCTTGTGACAAAGGAAGTTTCTGTCTCCTGTGACCATCAATCGTATTATGCTTTTGCTTTGGTATTTAGGTATGCATCACCTAAACATCTCCACATTTGTAGCAAATAATGTAGCAACCAGCTTGTGTGCTAGCTTTGCACATCACTGATTTTGTTGGCTGGGTTATAACTATCCTTTAGTATCCAACTTCTGACACCATTATGTGATAAAAACTGTAAACAGACACTGCTCACAAAAGTTACTGAGGTCCCTCAAGCTAACTTTAAACACACAGGACCTGATTCACTCTAAAGTAAGTGTGTTTTATCCTATTTTTCAGTGGCGATCAGCCGCGCATGCCTAGAACACAATATATATACGCATGGGAAAATGGCTGACAGGTCCACAGAGACGGCCACAGGCCTTAGGACAATTTACGCATCAGCACAGACAGAGTACCGCATGTGTGGCTGGAGGGGCAAGACTTCTAATGCAAATGAGCACAACACGGGCTACTAATGTACAGTATGGACGTGCCAACAGAGTTAGGACTGTTCCACAAGTAGGAGTGTCCTGCGTAAATTAAAGTACGCATTGGAAAAGTTAGGGTAGCCCTCGACCACTCGTAAGTTGCTGAAGCCTGTCATGCTGGGTCAAAGTCCATGCATCGTCTCACACTCCAAACAGGCAACACCTGCTGTGTTTTTTTTTTTTTAAATCAATAATGTCGTTTAATTAACACATAAAAGTCTCAACTACTTAAAGCCGTTTTGTGTTTCCATTTTGTTCAACACTTTAACAGTGTAAAGGTAGGCTTTTATTGGACTTCATTGTTTTAATTTTTAGCTAAACATTAATCCAAAAGTGTATTTTTTTTGTATTATGTTTTGTTTTTTTTGGTTTTACAATTTTTTTTAAATACATTTTTTGTAAAAAAAAACCACTTATGTATTGAATGTTTTATGAATTAAATGCAGTATGCATTTATTATGTAAGAATGTTATTTATGCATCCATTTTTTAAAAATTATTACATAGTTATATGTTAATGAGTGTAACTGTTAAATTTAATTTCTAAATGACACATTTTTCCATAGTTGTGTATAAGAATGATGCCCAGCTGAACCATTTCTCAGGTTAGTTGTTTTGTATGGATTCAAAGTTGTGTTGTCTATTTCTTTGTGTTACTGTTGCCATTTAGAGTTGTCTGTTACTGATTTTTTTTATATCTCTTGTTTTGTTGTGTTGTAGCTCTATTTCTTTGTGTTATTTGCTTTATTCATTACAATATGTCATTCAGCAACACACTACAACACAAAATTAATTTTAGAAATGTGTTTTGTGTAATATTTGACCTCTTTACTGAAAATTATACAAAGATTATCATTACGGGCCGGATTTCGATACGTAGATTGCTTATATGCGGTCTTTTAGACCGCATATACGCAATCTACGTATCGAAACGATACGCAGATTACGTACAATAGCTACTATGCATGCGCAGTAGCTATTGTTTATTGAATTACGTCAGTCTATGGAAGACGGATGTAGTTCTGGATCCGGTTCTACGTTATTACACTACAAATTGAATTATGTAATCAGTGTGAACTTTACATTATAAAACATGATTTTATAGGAAACAAATAAAAATCTGTGCAACATGAAAAATAAGAAAAATATGTATTTTGAATAAACTTTTTTTTTTACCATATTACTTTCAATTTAATGTATTGTTTTATTTTACCCTTGCACTATTGATTTTCATAAGTGGTGGACTGTGTTATTACTTTGAAAGGCTACAATATTGGGTTGTGTGCCCCCTCACATTGTGTATTATTGTTTAAATTGTTTTATTTTAAACAATTTCAAAAAGTTAATAATAAAATATAAATAATTATAACAAATTAACACATTTATCAATTTTAATATATATTGTCACATTAACATACTAATAGAATTTATAAACAAATTAACTTGTTAAACATAGGGTTAATGTAGGAAAGGTAATTATTACATTTAATTGATAAATTAGAAATAAAAAGGCATGCCAGTTACACAATTAACTTATGTAATAACCGCAATCTATGCTTTTATTTACATTTGTTAGAATCTCAACTAGGTTTAAGTTCCCAAATGAATGAACAATTCATACGGCACACTTACATACAGAAATGCACACACGAGTGTGGGGGTGTGGTTATCTCAAACGTAGCGATGTCTGAATCACACCTGTAGATAATTGCATTGCATATTTTTTATGAAAGTATGAAAATTCACACTTAAGTGTGATTCATGGCCACAGTTCCCTCTCTGATCATCGACCACTAAGCTGGTGTCAGTTGCCCCGCCTACAGCACAAACCAGCTATTTAAGGTCTCCTAACAAGCTCTAATCTAGGCTGGGAACATACTGGGAGGTGTCATTAACAATCCAACATCGTTACTGTTATAGCAATTATGTATCCAATGTTGAAAAGTATACACTGAAATGGTCTCCCTCTGATCATTCTTAATTTGCTCCTATAATGTAGTAAATCATCCTGTCTCCTTGGCTGCCCGAGGCAGACAAGATCCAGACCTATAAGGAAAAGTACAGCAATCATTGCTGACAGCTCAGGACACACACTTAATAAAGCAAAAGATATTGTTCCATTGTTGATCACAAAAATCAAGTCAAACGATCAGATTCTGGAGCATTGTTGGACAGTACACACCGGTAAGATATCTGCTGAAACTGTTGTTTGTTTGTGTGATGTGCACATGTACCTGTGTACCCAGCTTAACTCTGATTAGACATTAGTACTTCCTCTGTAGTTTCTGTATAAAAGTAACTTCTAGACACATTACCAGTCTCTCTGTTATGATATACAGTGTCATATATATATATATATTGAGCCCTCCCTGTGGAAGCTCGTCAGCGAAACGCGCGTTGGAGACGCTGTTTTTGGACGGACGCGCCACGTGCACCGGCACCCCGCCTGCCCTTTTTGATCCCAAAAGCTCTGAGATACTCACGGAGAACTGAATACCAGACCAGAAGACCAGCACACAGGAGATACTATTCCGAGTGTAGGGAGGGTGAGTTACCTGCGTGGAACACGTGAAGCCTGACCGTGAGGTTGGTAGTCTGTACTAGGGACAGCTTACCCGGACTAGATTAGGTTTTCTCACCCCTCTCCTCTTAAACATTTCGTTTTGGACTCTGGCATCATTTTGCATATGCTGAACTCTTCATTGCTTTATTATTACTATACTTACCTTATCTGCATATGCTGGATTTTTCGAGTACCTCTTTGTTTACACTTGCTACATAATGTTTTGATATTTGAATAACTTGTTGGGACCATTAAAAAATCGCTACAAACATCACAGTTATTAAGCTGCATGATTTGTCTCTCAGCTATTATAGCTGATCTAATAAATTTTAACTGGCATGACATATAGCTATCTTTGTGCTTTATTGAGACATCAAATACTATGAGTGAACAGACAGTGCACTGTAATAAAAGTAGCCACTAGGATCTTTTCTTTAAGGGTCCAAAAACCTGTATTTTGTTGTGCTGACAACAAAATCACATAAAAATGATCAATGGCAATCAAATTTATTAACCCATGGAGGTCTGGATTTGGAGTCACCCTCAAAATTAAAGTTGTTCTGCAGGTGGTGAGCACAGACCACTTATCAGTTCCTATGCTTTCTGGCTGATGTTTTGGTCACTTTTATGACATTTAAAAGGAAGTGTGGTTTATATGGGGGGTACCAATTTTATTTAATTAAAACACAACACATGCCGCAGTGTCCTGGGCACCTTAGCATGCTGGGGCTTGTGTTATTACAAGACACAGCATGCCCTGCCAGGCCTGGACATGCTGTAGCTTGTAGAATTATATAAGAACCAACATGCCAAAGGGTTAACGTCAGCATGGCGCATGGTTCACATGCGTAGTAGGTCATTTACTAAATATATGCACCTAAGAAGCAAAAGCTTCTGAAGTGTGAATACGGGCCTAAGAGAGGAAAGTTACTCCTGGGCAAAATCATGCTGGTTTCAGGTTGAGTCAAGTTAATTGTGTTATTTGCATGCAGGGATACATCTTTGAATTGTTTACTGCCCACAGATACTAACCAGAGTTACTATTACACTGTGTCACGATATGCAGCGGCAAGCGCCGCTCTTACCATGCCAGGAACCATCTGTCAGCGGCTCTCCCATGTCATGCCCGCTCTTCAGCCCTCCAGAGGTGCCATTCCAAATAGTGGCAGCCCCCTGCACAATCTCCATTGCAGCATGTGTGCTTGTTAGTGTCTGGGATTAGGCATCTGCACAACCATCCTCTGCTACATGGGTGTCGCCCTCTTGCCTCCTGTCTGGTGATTCCCAGCAGCCACTCAGATGCTCCTCTGTGCACACATGATTCCTCCAGCCAATCTGTGCACTGGGCAGGCTATTTAAACCCTTTGCACAGTCCATGCATTGCCAGAACAACTAGTCTTCCTTAGTGCCTGGTTCTGCTGCATCTAGCGCTCTAATCCTGATCCAGCTTGCTATCCTGCCTGATCCTGGTCCATTGCCTGGTCTGATCCGGTCCTGCCTGCAACTCCAGGCCGGTCCTGCCTGCAACTCCAGGCCGGTCCTGCCTGCAACTCCAGGCCGGTCCTGCCTGCAACTCCAGGCCGGTCCAGCAACTTGGTCAAGTCCGGTCCAGCAACCTTGCCACTCTTGTCAAGTGTGCCAAGTTCGCACAACCTCCTCTAAGACTGTCCATACCATGTGTACCCCAATTATCCTTTGCCCCATTGCACGGCTTTCTTTCAAGACTGTTCATTACTATTATTTACTGTTTAGTTCTGTATGCACCAGTCCTACATTAAACTGGCTAACTTCCAAATTACACCAACTCAACTGTCTCATTTCCTGAAGCCCGGAGCAGATCCTACTAATCCCTTGAACGTGACACACTGTTATTTAGACTTGGGATAGAAAACATCACCTCTCAACTCTAATACTGTTTGAAACAGATGAAATATGACTCCCCTGAAATCAACATGGTTTAGCCCAGGTGTAACTGTCCTCCTCTTAATTTCAAGATCAATCTTAAGTCTGAATTAGGTCCATAGACACTGTAAGTGTCTGTGTATAGTGACAACATGCCAGTCATTTATCTGTATTAGATAAATCTAATAAAAAAACTCTGAGCTCTGAGATTTTACAAGGGAATTAGAGTTCCTAATCCTAGGTGCATGCTGACACCTGACAAAACTGATCTAATAGCTTGGGAAATGAACATTGTACATGCTGTCTGAATATCAGGCTGCTTTGTGCCATCCTAATCGGATCGTATCATTTTAGAATAGCCAATCCATTCATCACTCATGAACTTAATGCTAGTGCATTAGTGTACCATTCCCACAAATCGGTACAGCAGACATTGTATTGTAAAAGTATTTACCTGGCTCTATCCATTAGATTTTATCAACTGTTCATATCTTAAATTAAAGGAGGAGTAGCCTCACCTAGATAAGAATCTTATTGTTATGTTACCGGAGTTAAACGCACACCAGGGCATGGAGTCTAACTGGGACCTAATACAACAGAAGTAGGAAGGATCCATGGTTCAGAGAAATACACACAGGTAAACAGGAGGCAGGGGATTAGAGCAAACACCAAGGATACATAAAGATAGGACAGAAAAAAGGACAGGAAAAAATCAAGCAAGAACCTTGCCGATAGTTGCCGACTTTCGGGCAGTTCTCCCGGTATCCCGGGCCACAAGTCCTGCCTCATCTAGCCCCACTCCCTCTCTCCCACCTCTCTAGCCCCACTCCCTCCCTCCGGGATCGAGCAACCATTAGAGAAAGATGTTGTGCTACTGTGACTACTGCAGTGGCATGTAACAATTATCAGCAGATGTGCCTGATACAGTAGATTAAATGAAAAACTGACTACCTTCCTAACCAATAAAACTGTCAACAGATATTAAAAAATAAACCTCAAAGTCTTCTATCAGGGGCGTTGCAATATTTGTTTGGATGCAAAATATATACCTTATACATACATGTAGATTTTATAAATACCTATGAATGGCTGCCACTGTGGAGTCTCTTCCAGTGTCTCTTGCAAGACTTGAACAGATTCGAAGAGGAACAGAGTTAGATGAAACAATACAATTGGAATCAAAGGAGTCTTTAAAAGAATGACCAGCAGAGAAAAAGGTATGTCTACCATGTATTCATGACCAGCTCATAAATTGGTGCTTGCTTCGTCTTTTCTAGGTGGCACCAATATTCTCCTCCCTAGCATGAAATATGAGCACACATACCAAGTTCCCTTTGTAAAGGTCAGTGCTAATGATTATTACCACCACTTGCTCGGATCTTTGCTCTAAGTCTCTCTCAGCTGCCATGCTGATGACATCTAAATCTACCATTCCAACCCATATCACTGACCATCCTATTACATATTTTCACCTGCCCAAATCAATGCCTCCTTAAACTCCCCAAAATCCAAAATTAACTGAAATGCACTGGTTTAGCGTCATCCTGGACTTAGCCCTACACTTTAGCACTCACACTCATTCACTTTCAGTCATGGAAATTCTTGCTCGCACGCATTTACAAAATAAATCCCTGTCTCATATAAAAATTATTAAAACTGTGGTCCACGGACTCATTATTTTCACCTTTGACTATAGTAACCTCCACATAATTCCCTTCCCCACCACATACTTTCTCCCTTACAATTTATCATTAACCCGGTGGTCAAATTTATTATCTGAATCTTCTGATTTGTTTGATTTATTTCTCAATTGTTTTAAGAATCCGTATGAAAGTGCTCATGTTCGTATATATAAATGCTGCCTTCCCCAGGCCTCTGACCTTGTCACAAGCAAGCTTGCACTGCTCTTCTTCTGACTTTAAGCTCTTTTTCTCCTGGAGTCAATCCTCTAATCCCCCAGATCCACACGTAAGGAACTCCTTTTCTCATCTCATATGATTCTCCTCCCAGCTTTCATTCCTTCAAATATTCTTTGAAAACTCACCACTTTGGGCCAGATCCAGACTTCTGTGCGTTTTCTGGACACATGGAGATCTGGTAGAGGGAATTAACTCCCTGTCACACCCCTCTCCCATATGGATTTGGCAGCAGTTACATAGTCAAAACATTACCTTAAGTGTCCCGTGTGGATATGTGGTATGACTGCTGATTCACACAGAACTGCTTAAACCCTACTTTAAAACTACTTTATAATTTCCATGAAGCTCCCTGCTCACCTTAAGAAGTTTAGGTGGGCAGAGAGGATGGGGCACCCTGTCAAACAGATCTCTAGGTGCACACCGCCAGAAGAACACCCATCTTCCACAAGCAGATTGCAGAAGCAGGATGTCGGATATAAGGATGAATCCGGTCCTTTATGTTTAACAACCTTTAACCCTGAATCATCACTGTCCTTATTTACTGTTAAAGTAATGTGCTATTATCTTATTATTATATTTTCACATTATTACCTTGTTAAATCCTGAATCTGACAATTCACTGCTTGCATGAATCCTGAAGCTTTCACACACAGGATCATCTCTGTCTTATGTCCATATACCTTGTTTACTTCTTCACGTCTCGTGTAATACAGTGTTCCACCCCTTGAATTAACATGTTACAATACTACATTTGATATGCAGTATCCTGATCTGCCCCTAGGGGCAATATTGAACATGTGCGTGCCTCCAGGTGATTTGGACATTGGACCACATCCAAACCTCCATGCATTTTCAGTATTCATGGCTGTCTAAAGGCCACACATGAGATGGAAGTTAACACCCTTGTCACTCCCCTGTCATGTACAGAGTTCTGGACACTTATGTGTCCAGAATCTTACCTTAAGTTCTCCATACAAATCTGTGTCCGTCCAAGCACAGATCTGTGGGAAGTGCATACTGTCATCCACTATCTATTATCTGCATGCCTATCCCTGCCCCTCTTGCAGGATCCTTGGACGGATCTCCTAGTGTATGGAACTGATCTATTGCGTAACATCTGCTCAGGGCAAGCACATTTCGTGCTGGATACCCGTTTACGCAAGCAGCTTGCAGAAGTTGGAAAGAGATCTGGATATGGCCTAATAAGCTAATCTGCCCCTAGTAGTTGTTGTTTGGACATTATACCTTTATATTTAATTAGCAGCACCTGAGCAGCAAGTATTAAGGACTGCGTCTCACTTATCAGTTTATTGGTATGATTTCTTGTTTGCCTTCCCCATGTATGTTTTCAAGTCTCCTTCTTGATACATCCATGTGTTTATATGTACCAGCTGATCTTTGCCAAGTGTTTTAATACCCTGTTGTCTCTCTCTATTTCAGTTGTATTAATATACTCCTGTATTACATACATTCAGTTACCTTTGTGTTTTGATTTGCACTAGAGTTGATTCCTGTTTTGCACTTCAGTATTTCTGTTACCTCTGTCTTGTGTATTGCATTTGTTACTCTGTTTATATTGGTATTCTCCAGTGTTGCTAATAGCCTTCTGTGTATCTTGTATTGATCCTTGTTATATCATTGTTATTTTTCCTGTTTCGCTAAGTTCATTAGTCTTTTATTACCTGTGTAATGTCATGTTTGTGCACCAATAATGTGCTTTTTTGTTAGTGCTTTAGTGTGAGTTCTGTCTTCATTGCTGCATTCGGGGTTGCATATGTATTTTTAAGGTAAAGTAGCTTCTGAAAAAACGGCAGTATAACTAATAATGACATATTCACCCTTTTCTGTATTAATATATTACTTTTTATGTTGGTTGCTGGTTTGTATAATTCTGCAGATGGGGCTAAAATAATAGATATATAACTTATATACTGATTCATCACCGGGATTAGATTACTCCTAAATGAACAGGCTAGTTTTCATTTAAAGTTTTTTTTATGTTACAAAATACCTGCTTATATATATTAATTTCTTAAGTAACACAATTGTTTCAAATTGCTTTGTATTCATCTTCGCTTTTTCACAACTATGTGCTGCAATTCAGTATTCCACTACATATGAGATACACTATTAAGGTCAACTTGCACTTTATAGCACCAGGCCATGGCGCATAACATCACTCAATAATAATCATGGCTTTACCAGCCTGCTCCAGTGTTGTGGATCTCAGTATTTAGTAGTGGGGTGTGTATGAAATTCTGAAACCTTACAGATATTCCAGATTTCTAAGTGCTTTCCTGTATTAAATAAGTTATAGATAGATCCATCTTCACATCTATAAATCACAACAGTACTTTGCTCATCATTGGTTTGCTTTTACTGTTACTAGAGCCTCCTAAATCTTTTGTGAGAGAATAATTCGAAAAACACCATTCACGTTCCACCAGTAACGAGAAAACCATATTTTTAATTTGAAATTCTCCTGAACAAGGTTGCAGCTATAATACTTTAATAAAATATTGATTAAAATTAATAAAAAATTCTTATGGTCATATTGATGTCAGAAAGAAACAAAAGAAAAAAATAATGAGTTGTAATGGGCGCACTCAATTAATCATCACCAGTATGCCCTTCAATCTGGGCTAATTATCATTAAAACTTAGCATTTATTGTTTATATAAATAATAAATTTAGTCTGGCTTAATATTCTAAGAATTAATCTACCCTATTGTCGCTCACAGAATGCCAGCGAAGTACCAAAACACACAGAAAAAAATATAATAAAGTGAATCACAAGACAAATAAAGCACCTATGGAATAGGGATCACAATATTATTTATATAAAAATATCATCAATACAATCTAATCTTTACCAAAGAGCTGATTCAGATTCCAGTTATACTACTGTTAACTTTGGTGGCTGAACAGCATCAGTACTAGCAATCAAAGGTGGCCCAAGGAAATAGACACCTTCTGGTGGGTGCCACCACAGTCACCATGCCCATTATAAACTGCTGCTCCAACTATACCACCATTCACTGCTTGTCTGTCAGCATACATTTCTTTAAGTAGAGGAGCACTTTTATTTCCATGCTGCAAGTAGCAAAAAATGTATCTCTGCAAATAAAACTAGGGTTTGATTTTTAGAGTTGGGCAGCTTTTGAGTATAAAAAAAAATATACTAGCCTGATCTGCAATGTGAGGGGTCACCACAAGTTAGTTAGCCTGGGGCAGAGCAATCCCATAGTCTGTGCCCAGTCACTTTATTATGTATACATTAAAGAGTGGGCCATGGGGGATCCATACACATGTGCAATAGCTCGCGCCAATTGTTTCTCCAAGCCCTACCATGTCACAGAGGACGTGTGACTCTTCCTCTACTCTATGTAAATATCCGTAATTAAATTATTCTAATGACTGATATATATATATATATAGAGGGCCCTCTCCCTTTTCTCATCTGTGAAAATGACAGCTGCTCAGCACCTCTTCTCATCTATTTACTTTTGATGTGAGTGAGTATGCCGTGTGTGCTCTGATGGCGCCCCATCAGCTGGGCATCCAGGCACTAGCCTTACTTATACTTTAAACAAATCATATTTAAAGCATTGTTCCATTCCCTAACCAAGAAAAAGCCCCAACCCCAATATCTCTTCTATAATATAGACTAAAGTATGTACCAAAGCATTTATACTATTTATGGAACTTCAACATATAAGGCAAACATGTAGCATGCCACATAACATTAATAACTAAAAAGGATTCATTAAAAAGCATACGTTTCATTTTTATTTCTTTAATTTAATTTTAATTTCTTTTATTTTCTTTTTTTCAGCTGCAATACAAGACACGCTTTAAAACATACATCCAAGATAGAGGCTGCTTCAAATCAGTTTTTAAAGTAATTTATATAGCAGGTGATCTTCCATCTATATAAGTCAGAGAATTAGTTACAAATATCTGCGGATATGTGATATAAGCCAGGGGGTGATATGAGAGGGGGTGCGGTCTCAGAGTGGCTGTTTTGGAAATTTGGGGAACTTCATAAGAGGTGAGCTCTTAGTTTAGAAAGATATTTTGTATGTGACCCACAATTGGAACTCTAAAGTTTAGAGTCAGGACCACCTAACAGAGAAGCCTTGAAAGTGGCGGGTGGCTTATATCACATATCTACAGATATTTGTAACTAATTCTCTGACATTTATTTCATAGATGGAAGATCGTGATTAGTAACTGGGTAATGGCTAGAGTGCCAGGCCATGTTGGTTTTTTGTGCAAATTCCCCTTGCCTTGTGCACCTGCTGTGTATATTACTTTATAAACTGATTTGAAGCAACCTCTATCTTGGATGTGTGTTTTAAAGCCTGT
>WWET01000842.1:0-14667 GCA_011038615.1 Limnodynastes dumerilii
GGATCAGGCCCATTGTTCCAATCATTCAATTATTTAGTGAGTGGACCCACTATCGATCTAGTGTGCGGCAGGATAGACTTTTAAAACACCCAATAATCTATCCAAAGACACCAGGATGAAATTGTTTTACCATATGGCTCTCTAATATATTTTCGGCAGCCAGCTGCTGATATCGAGTAGTGTGCAGCCATTTTCAGATATCAGACCTGTACCTCCACCTCCTGCTGGTGTTTCCCTATCTGTCTGACTTTAAATAATTATCAGCAAGTTCAGCGGTAATAAGGTAATTATTTCAAGGAGTCACTTGGTATTATTGGCGCTAATTTACCTCAATTATTTGCATTTATTGTTCTTTCTTGACAGGCCTCAGACCTGTTTTTGAGGTTAGCAGCCTTAATACCTAGTTTATTTATTTTACATTTTTGACATGCTAGTGTGCGCTGGATTATTTGTTTTTGTATTTTCTGGAGTAATAAAGTAATAAAAGCTCTGTGTTCTGCTACAGATACAGGGCTTCGATACTTTGAGCCTGATCCAGACCTACGGCCACAAGCGATCGTACGCCGATCGTGAGCGAAAAAACGGGCAAAAAAACGCATTGCGCATGTGCAGTATGACAACTTCCGGTCGTCGAAGGACATGAGCGTACAGCGAGCATATTTTCAGCATATTTTTCGCCCAAGGGGCGTGCGTTTTGTACGACAATAGTCTGGACGCTCGAGTTACTACACAGAGGCGGGGATAGCCATTTAAATTGTACAGTATGGGCGTGCTAAGCCCTGTACGACCAGCGTATCGGTACGAAAATTCGCACGTACGCTGGAAAAACTTAGGGTAGGGTTCAGCCGCCGTAAGTAGGTACAATCAATAGGAGTGTCATGGGCGTGAAAGTTTATTCGCCCGGGCGATTATATGCTACGCTCGCGGGCGCTTGCGGTCGTAGGTCTGGATCAGGCCCTTTGAAACTATCGTTCTGCTTTAGAATATAACACAGTGTTGACTACTTCTCAGAGGGAAGAAACAGATGCGGTATGGGGGCGGGGCTTAATGACACAGTTTATGTAAATCACGTCCTGAAGCTCCGCCCCTGCCCATCAATACTACTCTTCATAGTATTACTGGAGGATGGGGCCGGCTTGATGGCGCAAAGTATAGGCGGGACTGGAGCCTGTGATTTGCATAAACTCCTCCTCTCAAACCCATTGCTCTTCCGGGATACCGGTAGAAATTCCCAAATTGCGGGAGTCTGACGGATAAAGACAAGGATGCGTCCATATACCAGGTGTCCACTATTAAAAAAATCTGATTTTAGGATCCATTTTATCATTGGACAGGATTCACAGATCCGGTGTGAGTTAGGTGTGGACAGCCGTCCTGCCCCCATCCCGCCCCCATTTTTAGGTACCTTATGGCAGGGGTCCCCAACCCTGTTCTCAAGGACCACTAACGGTCCATGTTTTGTAGGTCTCGCTGCATAACCTGTGGAGCTTTCAAAATGTAACTGTCAGTTATGAGCCCGCCTCCAGCAGGGAGATTTAAAAAACATGGACCGTTAGTGGTACTTGAGGACAGGGTTGCGGACCTCTGCCTTATGGCACCATAGGACTACATTAACTATCCGTGCAATGTCCGCACGGACATTGGGCCTGATCCTGAACTTACGCCGATACGCTGTGCATACTAACGCACAGCGTATCGGCATGCACTCCCCCCGACACTCCCCCCTGTGGCCGGCGCAATTACACACTGTTACTCCAGCTGGAGACGTAAAATCGCAGTTTTGTACGCACTGCGCATGCGCACCCTAGAAAATACGCACATTAACGTAGCGTAATTGTGAACGTATGGGCCATTCACGTATGTGTCACGTAAATACTTACGTGTGGGCGTGCCAATTTTACGTGAGTCCAAAATACGTGTGAAATACGTGAAGTAGGCGGGGGGTGGCATTTAAAGTGTACAGTATGGGCGTGCTTAGCTGCGTAAATTCGTTCAGCCCATACGTACGTGTGCGTATGACTGCGGTTACGTTTGAAAAAGTTACGAAAGCGTATCTTAACAAAATACGTCCGTGCAAGGGGTGTGCCGAGGGGAGTGTAACGAATTTACGCGTACGAAAATACGCTCCGCGAATAAACGTACTGCAAACGTAGTTCTGGATCTACCCCTATGTCTACATCTGGATTGCGCTTAAAAGAACCATTATTTACAGGGCATTCCCTTTACACTGCAGTTCTGCCCGCAGTTTGAAAATATATTATTTATGTTTCAAATTTCACTGCTCATGTTTTATAAATCTAATCATGTAATGACATAGAATGATTGTCATGTTATAATGGGCTATCATGGTCTTCACATTAATACTGAAAGTATTAATTCACTGACAATGTAACAATCAATAAATTCTGATGCTGTCATTTTTATTGAGAAATCGATGTTTGGGCACCCATGGGTGGAGCTATTCACAGGACACACCCCCTTTGGCCATACAAGACACACCCTTTTTGGTGCGATCATAATATTTATTTCCATGAATTGGAAACCATGGGTTATAGCATAATCTTCTTGAAAAACACATAGTGATTGGACATGGATATGGACATGCTAACAGGGGTGTAGGTACCCCATAAGAATGGGCCTCTTTCGATAGGGCCATTCTCTCCCAGCTACTTTCGAACTGACTGGGATATCAATTGCTTATGCCTCGACGAGGCATAGCAATCGATCCCCAGAGAACCGAACACAGTGCTCCGATAGGTAAATGTAAATCATTTCCCCAACCCTTTTCCTAATTCTAACCCTAACCCTCCCCTTCCATTACCCTAACCCTAACCCTCCCTTCCCCGCAGCCTAACCCCAATACTCCCTTCTCCCTAACCTGACCCTAACCCTCCCTTCCCCGCAGCCTGACCCCAATACTCCCTTCTCCCTAACCTGACCCTAACCCTCCCTTCCCCGCAGCCTGACCCTAATACTCCCCTCTCCCTAACCTAATCCTAACCCTCCCTTCTCTATGGCCTAACCCGAAGACCCCCCTCGCTGCAGCCTTCCCCTTTTATGGCCCTAACCCTCCAACTCCCCTTCTTTGGCCCTAACCCTAACTCTCCCTTCCCAAGAGCCTAACCCCTCCCCCTTCCCAACACTAAAAGTCCCTGGAGAGGTTACTCACCTCTCCGGAGCTGTCTGCGACGGGTGTGGCGGGTCCTGTGAAAATGAATGGGTGAGAATGTCGATCGGCACACTCAACTATTCATTAAAAAAAACATTCTAAAATGGCTTTCGGCTGTCTCTATTTCTAAAAGCAGCTCACCAGAGCGGGGCTCTGCCACCGCGTTAACAGATATCATGTCTCTTCCGTTGGCTTTTGGAAACACTGTTTTTCTGTATCTGTTTTATATGATAAACATATGGAGCAGCTTGAAACGCTCCGGGTTTGATTGTATAGAATGAAGAAGAGTATAAATATATTCTGCACCAACATAGGAGTAGTGGTCCTGTCCAAAACATATCATTAGAGATCCGTTTGCTAAAAGTACGGAATTATACGCGCCAAGGTTGCAAGGCAACATCCATGACACATCCCTCACCCGGACGGGTTGACAGTGACTTACGAGTGCCTCGACCACCATTATCTTTAAGTGTACGTTTCCGTGCGTATAATACTTCCGTACGTGCGTAACTTCTTCACTGCACCCTCAAACGATCATTTAAATACTTCACCCCACCCACTTTCACGTCTCTGTCTCTGGACGGATTATAACCGCGCCCCTCCGCTTAACAACAAAATACATTTAGAAAAAAAACCAGAACAATGGGGTAGATCCAGAACTACGTGTGCCGTACGTTTATTCGCGGAGCGTATTTTCGTGCACGTAAGTTCGCTACACTCCCCTCGGCACACCCCTTGCACGGACGTATTATGTCAAGATACGCTACTCAAACCCTACCTTAACTTTTTCACACGTGAGAGTGTACGTCCGCAAACGGACGTATAGACTACGTGAACGTACGCCGCTTAGCACGCCCATACTGTACACTTTAAATACCACCCCCCGTCTACTTCACGTATTTCAGACGTATTTTGGAGTAACGTAAATTTGGCACGCCCACACGTAAGTATTTACGTGACACATACGTGAATGGCCCATACGTTCACAGTTACGCTACGTGAATGTGCGTATTTTCTATGGTGCACATGCACAGTGCGTTCTAAACTGCGATTTTACGTCTCTGCCACGCGTAAAATCGCTTCGAAGCGTAGTTCTGGATCAGGCCCAATATATTCCATACTGGAAGAATCGTGTCATCTGCTATTGGGTGCCATGTTTTGGCATGACGTATACAACCTTTTACCTGTACATGGGTATAGAATATACAGAAAAGGGCAGTAGTTACAGTGAGGTGGAACAGAGAGGTACAGCGCTGGGATATTGACAGTCAATGATAATCAATGATAATCATTTATCCCTTTATCATTTCTAGAAATTATAGTGAGCTACATATAATGAGTAAGAATGATTTATGGTTGGTGATGATGACTGAATCTATATTGCTTTTATATTCATTGAGGAAAGATAAAATCCATGTGCAACAATTCTCAATATTCATCAGTGTATTTTCCATTCCTCTGCATGCGAGAAAAACAGACTCTCCAACATGACCCCTACCACCAGGCACAAAATTCTCCGCTCCTGAGCTTCCAAATGTCACTCACCTGGTTTTAATTAATGAAACTGATATTTGAAAAGCATTTTTCTATTCAACACAGGTGGTTACCATAGTAACTCATTTTTGGAAACTGCGTTAGGGAAATTTTTTACCTAATGTAATGGAGGGTTTGGGAAAACCTTTGCATTTAACTAAACAATTCATGGCTGTGTGCTGTGCATTAATTCTGCTTTGAGCTCGACTGGTGACCATTGGAGGGATAAAACCATAATGGTGTAAAAAGCTTGTGGAGTAAGGGTATTTATTAAACCATTTATTAATGTAGCTAAAAAATTAGGTGTTAGCCAGGACAACCAATCAGACATAATTTATACTGTCCTGAAAAATGAAAACTGCAAAGTGATTGGCTGCTGAGATAAATGCACTTGTTTCTATATATTTACCTGTGAAAAAACAATTTATTAATGTTCCCAGTGATATCATGATGCGTCATATAGGATGAGTTTTATGGAGCATGTTGGGGTAGAAAATAAATAAGGTTTGATCTTTTATCTAAATGAATTACATATCTTACTTTTTTTTTTTTTTTTTTAAAGGGGATATTTTTATTTTTTGAGAAAAATGTCTTAAATAAAAGATTATATAAAATAAATATATGTCCATAGCATGTTTAATATAATAACAGATTATTATTCATGTGTATGTATGAATTTCCTATATAATACATTATTATTATTATTATTATATAATTATATTCATATTGTAGCTGGCAGTATTTCTACATTACAATTATTGTACTGCAAAGCCATTGAAACATTCCTCTTCGTATTGGTTAGGATCAATTAAGATGATGTAACAACTAATAGGTTTGCTAAAATATTGCATATAAATATTATCTTGAATTCACAGTAATAATCATTTGGAAAAAAATTTGGGAAATTATTTTATATTTGCAATAAAATAAACTATTCTAAGTTTAAATAAAATAATTCACTACTAAACTTGTAGTAGCTACTGTTTTATATCTATCTTCTGAAGACTAAAACAAAACAGTTTCTTTTTTATGATGTGGTAGAGTTAGTTACAAGGGGTATTTTGGATATGTTGTAACCTAATAATTGTTCAAATAGTTTTAACGTAATTATTTGTAGTATGAGAGGTGAGGTCAGAGAGCACATCCTATAACATTATCCTCAGCCATTGTAAAGAACAGTTACGACTATCCAACCACATTAATTATGAAAGAAAAACCTTTTATTAACCACCTGCTGAAAAAAATAAACAACTTGTTCTAAATCATCTTGTGCTGTGTATTGTATTGGGGTAAAACTTTTAAAATGCATAATAGCATGAACTTATATAGCCCTCTGTGTTTTTAATCATTATTAAACAAAAATGATTGTGTTTTAGATTTCTTTAGAGATTGGTGCATCCAGTTTCTTGTCAGAGTTATTTTTATAATTGTATTTAGTTTAATGTATCATCTGAATTTCAGAGTATTATGAACAGCGAAGAAGAGGTTATCATTTATTTAATGGAAATATGTAAGTTGATGTCTGCAATAATACTAACCTTCGAATGCAGTATGTCACGTTAGTCATAAATATATTGTCTTAAGTGAGATTAGTGAATTATATATTCAAATTACAGGCTGACATAACACACCTTAAGCTCTTTATTTGCAAACCAGGAATATACTGTGTGTAGTCAATGCACTTGCTACATAATCCCAAGGAGAAATAATGTAATCATTAGCCACATACAACAGTTACTGCACCATGCAGCCCCATAAGATCCCTATTAATGAACTTCAAAGAGGCAAAAAAAATGCACATTACATGGATACTATGGAAAGATAAACTCACCGTTGAATTTTGCAGGGGGAGCTTCCATATTGTGGAGAGGGATTTGTCTGTTCAGAGTTGAGACAGAGCTTATAGGATGATGAGGCTGGGCTGATACTGTGTACAATCTGCTCCTACCCGTTACCTTTCTTAATTTGCCTATAGTGCTGGCTGCTAATACCATCCCAGTTAGAATCTTCTTTAGACAAACACAGCGTGGAACTAATTAGCTGGACCTTCTGCTAATGTGATCACCAGTGCAGAAGAGTAGCAGACAACAAAAAATTACACAGGCAAAAAAAAACCCCCATCAAAAGTCAAGAAATAAAATGCAAAAAAACAAAAAACAAAAACGGAAAAAAAACGATGCTATTTATGTATTAATAATTGTGTGTGGATTTTTTTTTTCCAAAGGCTGGACCACAAAAGGGGACTATTGTCTGTTGTAGATTAGACATCATACAAAGTCATCCCGTTTGTAAAAATGCACAAAAGACCAATAATGTGGAAAATCCGTAGGAAGGGAAATCCAATAAGCATGACAGTGTAGACCCTGCTGCCTGTATGTTGCAGTATTGTTGATATGAGGACAATGCTCTTTGTAAGTTATAAGGACTCTCTTGCAGTAGGTTATGGACAGATGAGTCTTTACAGGTTGTTGTTTTTTTTTTTGTTTTTCTTTTTTTGTTTTTTTTTTTAGATTGAGTTACACTTGGTCTATGAAGACGCTTTCCTGCTTTAAAAATTAAACAGCTTAGCTTGTAATCACCTGTTTGTTTAGGTCTCATGGGGCCTTCTTCTACTTAAACACAGGGTATACTGGTAAATGGAATTAAAGTGAAACCCATTGGCTGAGGAAGAGTATTTACAAAGCAAGGTTTCTTTGGGACTTACGTTGAAGAGGACAACTGCATTTAGCCCCTTTATGAAGCCGAGAGAGGAAAATTAGGAATTAAAGAGCAGTATTTTTTTTCATTTCTGGTCAGCATTTAGTAAAGGCACCATGGCAAAGAAATGGATGAATTTTAAAAGTTGAAGAGGCAGGTGGGTGTGGCAGCTGAATAGCGACTGTATCATTGTCTTCGGCAGATAGAATATTGCTATTGGGAAGGGTAATTATTTTGACCTGTTCACAAAATCAGTAGGCTACAGCGGCTGTAGGGGGTATAAGGTTAGGGATGAAGGGGTAGGTTAGAGTTAGGCTGTGGAATCAGAGGGTTAGAGTTGGGAGAGGGTTAAGGATAGGGATTGGGATGAAGGGGAAGGTTAGAGTTAGGCTGTGGGATCAGAGGGTTATATTTGGGAGAGGGTTAAGGTTAGGGATGAACAAGAAGGTTAGAGTTAGGCTGCGGAATCAGTGGGTAAGAGTTGGGAGAGGGTTAGGGTTTCGGATGAAGGGGAAGGTTAAAGTTTCTGTGGCAAGCAGATTAACCCCTGCCTTTCACACACCTGTTTAACATATACTTATAAATTGATTGAGCAACTTCCATTCTGTTTTTAGAAGGTTAAAGTTAGGCTGGGAACTCAGAGGGGTATAGTTGGGAGAGGGTTAAGGTTAGGGATGAAGGGGAAAGCTAAAGTTAGGCTGTGGGAATCAGAGGGTTAGAGTTGGGAGAGGGTTAAGTTTAGGGTTAGGTGAAAGCACTTACCAGTCAGCACAGAAATCTCTGTGACTCCAAGAGACGCATCACCTCAGCATTCTCAAATGGAGACTAGCGGCAGTCGCAAATTCAGATGCCGTATGATGGTCTGTCGTAATATCCGCGATGTTCAGCTACCGTGATAGACGGTAATAGGGGCACTTATTCCCGTCATTGCACTCAATAGAATCTGCCCCATAATGTTGTATTTGTGCTTGCTCAATATTCATGTTATGTCTGTGCTTGTACATTACCAGATCGGTGCTGCAGACCCTCGGGGGTGCCTTAGAAACATATTATTGGAGCACTCCGCACTTCGGGCTGTATTCAGAGATCCGTTTTTGCGGTAAGTTCTGCGCTTATTTTTCCGATCCGATGGACTGCGTATGCGTAGTAACTAAATTTACGCTATCTACGTTGATTTACGCACGTAAGTCCATTAGGCACGGACTTGTGAATTGCACGTGGGAAGATTCGTATGGAGGGGCGTGTTTATAATCCGTCCAGAGAGAGATCCGTGTAAGTGGGGGGCATTTAAATAGCCATTTGAGGGCGTGGTTAGTTAGATACGCACGCACGGAGGCATTATACGCTCGGAAAAGCACACTTAAAGATAAGGGAGGTTGAGGCATTCGTAAGTCACCGTCAACCCGTCCGTGTGAAGGGAGTGTCGGGGGTGTTGCCTTGCTATGGCCGTGCATATATTTGCGTACTTTAAACAAACGGATCTCGGAATACGGCCCTTCGACACTGCACACGCATGAAGTACAGGTTTCCGGCATGATCCGGAAAGGAAATGCCAGAAGCCATTCCAATGTGTGCGCGGGAAGACCCACCATGCATACAGTGTGTACTCAGTGTGGGCGGGGAGAGGGGGGTTGCTAATCGTACAGTAGGTGCTTGGTTAATCACTGTCACGCAATTGTCAGTTATGCACCGGCCCCAGGGCCGCCGTCAGAAATTTGTGGGGCCTGGGACATATCTGCCCCCTATGTGACATCATCGGTGACCTGCGTTAACAGCTAGCCGGTGCGCAGAGAAGGCCCCATCAGCTCCAGGCCTGGAACGGTAGACCCTGAACGGCCCTGTTTCCTGTTGGGCCGGTGCGTAACACTGTAGCGTCCTGTGTACAGTGTGGTCACCCCTTGTACAGCCTTTAGGATTGCATGGTGATACGCTAACGGAACGCTTGCTGCAGCTGACCACATCCACAATTGATAACGTTACCGCACTTACACACGCAAAGTATGTGTATGGAGGAGAGGGCGCATCCGCAACTACCGGGGATTTAAGAAGAAAGGGTCTGGACTTCCCTCCCCCCCCCCAGGTGAATTATGGGCCGTATTCAGAGATTCGTTTTCACAGCGAGTTCCGTGCGTATTTTTAGGATCGGACTAACTGCGCATGCGTAGTAACATTATTTACGTAGTTAACATAGACTATACTATAGTGCGGACGGACTTGTGAATCGCACGTTGGTACATACGGTCGAATATGCGATGCAAAAATATGCACGGGAAAATTTAAATAAAAATGGGCGGGAGGAGGCATTTAAATAAAGGAAAGTGGGCGTGACTATCATGAATCGCCTGTACAGAGGACATATACGCATGGGAAGGCTCTCGGTCTATGGCGGCGGACGTCTCAGAGAGCACAGCTAAGAGAAGGGAGTGTCGTGCTTGTGAGGGGGTTTGACCTGCACCGGCCGTGCGTATAATTCCGGTCCGAATACGGCCTTATAAGTTTATAGTAAGGATGGGATAAGGCAATTATGAGCAGGTCACCAGTCGGACAGATCGCTGATCCTCTAGTGCCGTTAAGGCAGCATAATCTCCCCAAGAGAGAGAGTAAGAGGGGGTGACGGGGCGTTCACTACCCACACATACGGAATGTGATCGGGGGTCCGGATCAGTTCCTTTATTATTATTATTATTTATATATAAAAGGCTGACGCTGCACCTCAGCAGTATACGTATTTGCAGTAGCGTCCGGTCCTTTTGGTAGCAGCTGTCACATGGTTTTGGGGAATCTCTGCTGACAGTGGGCCTGATCCAGCGCTACGAAAATTCGCACGACGGGCGAATGCGAACGTTCGCTCGGGCGTATCAGCATACACGCCCCTAACACTCCCATAGTAAAGTCCCTGCTTACGGCGGCTATACCCTACACTGGGTACGCCCGTCGCCCGTACGAAAATTCGCAGAAAATACGCTGAGCGTACGGGCTTAGCACGCCCATACTGTACAATTTAAATGGCTATCCCCGCCTCCCTGTAGTAAAACGGGCGCCCAGCCGACCATCGTAAAAAAAATACGCCCCGCGAGCGAAAAATACGCTAACAATACGCCCGCTATTCGCTCATGACGCTCGGGCGACAGGAAGCTGTCATACTGGGCATGCGCATTGCGAATTTTTTGCCGAATTTTCGCATACGCTCGTCGTACGCTCGCTTGCGATCGTTGCTCTGGATCAGGCCCAGTGTGTATGTGAGAGTGGACTAGAATAGGGGCTTGGGACTGGGTGAGGAGCGGGGTGGGCTGGGTGTCCCGCCACCCATCTATTTGACGGGCTTTAACTCTTTCTTAATAATAATAATTGTGGGGTCCTGCCTTCTGTAGGAGAATGGAGTGGACATAATTTAAGTAATTTTTATTAATCTTTGTGTAATATATTTATTATTCAACATTTTAATTTGCATTGATGGAACATATGGAGTAGTTCAGTCTTTGATAAAATAAAATTCTTTTATTGGTTTTTATTAGATACAATAACAGCTCGTATGCGTTTGTAGAAGACAAGTACAGTGATAATGTAGTTCTCCGATCCAGTCAATTTTAAGGCACTTAAAAGTAAAACATGTAACATATTTCCTTAATTACAGCAGGCTGCTTATACAAACCACAAAACAGATCGTTCCTGGATAATTTACATTTACTGAAAAGTAAAGCGCTGATAATATTGCATAGTGTGCTGGCTTATCCCATGGGATTAAATGCATTAATGGTAAAATAACAGTAAAACCATTTTATGTTTCTGTTGTTATATAATACACCGTTCAATAAAAAAAAGCAAAAACATGGCGCTGAACTGGGAATAAAATATTTGGAATTGCACTTTCTGGGCAAATAAGACCACACTGTTGCATGATGGGAATGCTGCTTGCTTTCCATCTTATGAAAGGGAGTCTACAATATGGCAGCCTCCATCCGTGAGACATATCCTGTGTGTTAAGTTCAAATATGGTCTTTGTTTAAGAGGCCAATGTTCCTATGAGGTAGCCTATGCCAGTTTGGCCCTCTAGGCTTAAATTTACCAGCCAGACCCTGATTTGATGTCCCTTTAATCAACCCGTAACCATAGAGTGCTAGCATGGAAGTTAATATTAGGCTTAACATGTTGCTTACATCCATCATCTGTTCTTCTTAACGTTTCAGTATTGTGATAGAGGAGGTTCCTAGCAGGTAGAATAGTTAGAGGTGCTGTGTGTAGTTTCAGGTTTACACATCTCTGTACAATGGGTCTTATTTTGTACATTTGCGAGACAGACATTCGCAGTTTGTGGCTTGCAACACCTCATGTTCCACCATAGTCCCGTTACTGCATCGCAGAGGCACCTTCATCGACTCAGTCTGTATGGCCGAACAACATATGCACTGTTCCTCCATGCTGTGGCTCTCAATCGCGTAGACGGATTTACTGGTGCACTTGCCCTGAAAGCATACAACATAGATAACAGCTGTAATGTCATGTCATGGCAAATGCCTCGTCCAGACTGATTCACATGCGTGGCGTGACGCAAGTCCAACTCTCCCTCCCCATCTCCCAATATTGGTGCCACTCACCTCTCCTGCTGGGACCGATAATCCTGACAGAAGAAGGATGTGCTGCTAAGATTAACAGGAGGCCCTTGCAGTTGATTGACCGCATGGGCCTCCTGTCATTCTCTTCACTGATTGACTGCACAGGCTTCCTGATGTCTTGGCAGGAGGCTCAAACAGCTAGCTAATACGCTGACTGTGGTAGCTCCGGTCAGGATTGCATGGCACCTTCACAGATGTTTCCCCATCTACTGGCAAGTGTAGCAGTAATATAGTGATGGGAACCCTGTATCTCTTGCAGAATGCATAACTTTATTACTGCTGCACTTATGGAGTTGATAATTATGGAGTCAGACAGATGGGGAATCTCTGGCCAGGAGGTGGAGATACAATTCCAATAATCTTACTTACTCACTGGGCGATATCATCTCCTCGGGACGATGATCATTCAGGATTCCAATTGATCAGATTATCAATCTAGAGCTTTTCTGGGATGATTATCTGAGGTTTCAGAAATCCATCAGTACCACACACAACAGTGTTTATTGGTTCAACCCAGGGCCGCCATCAGGGGGGTACAGCCGGGACTATTGTCGATACTTACCTAGCTCTGCTGCAGCAGGTATCCTTCCACCAACACTTGCTGCTCAGAGCTGTTCAGTAGCGGGTCATTGTGCAGCGAAGAACTTCCCTGCTCATTGGCCTAATGTTAAAGCAGGTCTGCGGTGCCCCGCCCCTGTGTGATGTCACCAATGATGTCACATGGGGGTGGGGCCCCATGGCTGTGTTCTGGGCCAATAATCACTTGTCAATAAAGAGAGACTCCTCGCTGGATTAACCCACGTCTTCATTACAAATAAGAGCAGAATAATGCATCTGGATGACTGGCCAGAAGAGTGACTTACCTCACAATAACGTATGTTGAGTTGTCTATCTGTCACGCAGTCGTCAACTCGGACATATTTCAGGATCCCGGTGACCTGTTTACATTCCGGCTCCACACCTGAAACATGGAGCGAACGCATGTCAATACCAGGAAAACACAAACTTTCATATGGGGGCTGCAACTTCCACACACTTCATAGCATAGTTTTTTAATGATACTGTGGTTCATGTTTGTTATTCTACAGTTTGGGGGCCAGGGAGTTACAAATGTGGCACTATTTCTTTTATGGAGAGGTAGCTGGCCACACACTAGAGCGATTATCGCCACAGCATGATTCTTCCAACATTTCTCTCAATTTTTCCGCTAGATAAAAGTTCTGATATTGGCAGCACAGACTATGCGATTATCATCCAAAATAGTTTTGTTTTTTTAAATGTGTGATTTTTCTTCAGTTTTATTGAACCAACAAATAATCTTTTATGCACTCTATGCGATAATCTAACATTCTGATTGGATATGTGCTTGTGATTTAAATAAAAGGAAGTGCAGAGGGTGATTGACAGCACAAGGTTGCTCCGGGAAACTCCCGAAATTCGGGTAATTGTTCGAGCCTACAAATCTCCTGCAGAGGACTTAAGGCTCATGGTTTTATGAAAACCACGGCCTCAAGTCCTGCCCCCCTTCCTGGCAACACTAGTATCCTAGTGTAACTAATTATGACACAATTTGCGTCATCAAGCCCTGCCCCCCATCCCTAGTATACCTAAAAAAAGATGTAACTGGTAGTTAGGGGACGGGACTTAATGGCACAATATGCATACATTACATGCCTGTAGGCATCTATGGCTTTCCTCCGGGAGACCCTGGAGGCTATTAAAAGTCTGCAACCCTGTGACAGCAGCTGTTACGAGTTTTGAGGTTTTACAAAGTCATGCCCATAAGATGCTTTGATTCAAAAGAAAAAACCTGTGACAATATTAAATGATTCTGAAATGACCACACATAGCATGATATCTGAACCGAGAAACGATAATCAATTGGTAATTCCGAAAGATGCAATTATTAGCTGCAGACTCTCAGAGAAGACACTCGTGATGTTTCGTCCAATCCGTGACTATTGGAGGATCAGGCTGATAATCGCTCTAGTGTGTGGCCAGCTTAGGTATACTAATAACCTGACAATTATTAGAGCCAGGCATCCAGCAGAGATGTGGAACCTCAGAATCCAGGGTTCCGTGCTAGAAGTCTTCCAGATGACCTGACTTGCAAGCAGCACGTACGCCTAATTTTAGGACGGGGCCTATTCAAATCCTACAGTAAGCCCACAAGTACAATCCTTTTTATGCACTGGACTGGTGCGTAAAATGTAAGGCAGGGGTCTCGTGTGTGGGAGTCCGTATTGCGTGCACGGACCTTAGGCTTGTATGGTGACCCACAATCAGGGTTGCCGGTATCTTACTGCTTTCCTCCGGGAGATGTTGGAGATGTAAGCATGGGGGTGGGGCTTTGACATGACTTATGCAAATCACATTGTTAAGCCCCTCCCCCTGTATGGCACTACTTCAATTTCTAGTATTCCTGGTGGTGGGCAGAAAGTGATGTCATCATATCTCGCCCAATCCCTAGTAAGAATGACAATTGCCTGCTCTTCCACAGGAAATCGTGAAAACCCACTCTGTCCACGATGCGAACTCTGCTACAACTGTGTCCGGACCTCCAGCCACTGCGGCTGCGGAATTCTGAATCAGACCCGTTATTTTTGATATTTTTGAAAACCAGAATTAACATTTTTACTCACAGGTTTCGCAGCA
>WWET01000842.1:21628-59400 GCA_011038615.1 Limnodynastes dumerilii
GGTAAATAGAGAGGGAGAGAGAGAGGGGGGGGACAGTTAGGTAAATAGAGAGGGGGGTGGGAAAAAGAGAGGGAGGGGGAGAAGGAGAGAGGATGGGGGTAGGGTAAGGGGGATAGAGAGGGAAGGGAGAGAGGAAAGAGAGGGGAGGAAGAGCGAGAAGAAGAGAGAGGAGAGAGAGAAGAAGAAAGAGACAGAGAATAGTGTTAAAGACAAATGAATAATAGTAAATACAATATAATACCTTTATATGATATGTATACATTTTTATTTTGTTATCATTAATATAAACAGCATATATTTTATTGATCATAATGACATTATCTTGTTACCTCCCCCTCTCTATTGTAATATTGTTATCTCCCCCTCTCTATAGAGCGGATGGCAAACACTTTTGACCATAAAATCTACAACTTGAAATGGAAAAACAAATATTTACCCTTTCCAAATGTTCACGAGGATTCAGTCTATCAATTCACTAGTAGTTACTGACATTACGTAAGTCTTATGTTTTTGTGATGTCACTAGTTCACCAGGCTGAAGAAGATTTCCCCCACCCATCATGAAGATTTCCCTGACGGTATTGGCCCTTTATTATATAAGATATCGTAGAGGGCCAATAAAATGTGTTCAAATATATTTAGAAATATGGATTCAGTCTGTCTCTGCAAATAGTTTTTAATAATATCTATTTACAATGAATGAAGAAAGGTCATAGATAAGGGACCCCAGGTTTATAAGACTATCTTGTAATAAGATATACAGTCACAGAATGAGAGGGACACAGTATGTTCCAAGCAATCGCTTGTATGGTACATAAAAAGTCACTTGAGAAAACATGACCTCTGGGACAATCACTGCATTTCCCAGCAACCAAACATCTGCTGCCAATCTTAATTACTCCCTTGTTCTGTGTTATTATGTTCAGCACCTTATTTTCCTCTTAAAAGATTAATTTCTAAACAACCTTGTCATGTAGCGGGTGTCTTATTTTAATAGATTTGACAAAATAAAATAATAGTTCATTTTATGATATGATATTAAAATGTTGCTCTGCATATGCCCTCAGCAGTTGCAGTTCCTACTTTATTTAAAATACACTTGTTAAAATGAGTTATATAAGATCTTTGTGGATGGATGAGTTGTGGACCTGATGCAAAAAGGGGGTGTGGCCATGTGTATAGGGGGCATGGTCTCACGCTCTTGTATTATTGGGCAGCTCCAGTAAGCTAGCCTTCGCCTCTCTTCTCTGGCACAGGTATTGTTATGTAATAAACAATGTCATGTAATAAATGGACATCATTTAACACCCAGAGGGACAGAAAAATATACCAGTACAGAAAGGCAGAGCCCTGAAAGCAGGACTGTCCCTTGAGATGGTTGGGAGGTAAAAAAAAAATGTTTATTTTTATATTTTATTAACGAGGAATGCAAGCTGTGGTTGATGACTGACATAATGACATTAAAGAGAGCTAAGAACAAATGTAATAAAAATGGTAAACATATTTGTCTGGGCATAGAGTTTTGCAGTGTAAGCCATGCAAAATAATATTTTTTTTATTATATTGCAAACATGGAAAATACTTTCATTATAGCTGCAGATATTTATTTTTGAACTGTCATTTTGAGGTGGAAAAATTCACCTCTTAATCATGGTTGCCTACTTTTGCAAATGAATATCAGGGAGATTGTAAGAGCACTATCAAGATGTTGCACCAAAGGGGTGTGTCCTGTAGTGCCAAGGAGGTGTGTCCTGTGAATAGCTCCACCCATAGGTGTATCTAGCACTGCCAGGAAAACTATTTTACCATAAAAATGTCAGTATTTATTGATGATTAAATTGTCAGTGAATACTTTCATTACTATCTTTATAGAAAAGCTAAAAGTGACGCTGCAGCTGATTAACAAGATTCTTTCATTACATCTTGGCCTCCATGAAATTGGTCATCTCCATAGACCTCAACGGATGAAACTAGAATCAGGGAGATTACCAAACACTTCAGGGAGTCAGGGAGATCACCCAATCTTCAGGGAGTCTCCATGATATTCAGGGAGAGTTGGCAACTATGCTCTTAATTATGTTTGCGTGTACAAATTTGCCCCAACCCCTGAGCTTGCTGAAAGAAAAAGTGTAGTTGTTGGGCCGTATTCAGAAATCCGTCGGCGAAAAGGTTCGTGATTATACGCACGGACGTTGCAAGGCAACACCCATGACACGCCCCTCACACAGATGGGTTGTCCTCGACTTGTAAGTGCCTCGACCACCCTTATATTTAAGCGTGCATTTCCGTGCGTATAATACTTACGTACGTGCGTATTTAACTAACCGCGCCCTCAAGCGGTCATTCAAATGGCCCACCCCCCACCGACTTTCACGTATCTTTCTCCGGACGTATTACAACCACGCCCCTCCGTTTGTATTTCCCCAAGTGTGATTCACAAGTCCGTGCCTAATGGGCTTCCATACGTAAAATCAACGTAGATGGCGTAAAGTTAGTTACTATGAATGTGCAGTTTATCCGATCCTATAAATACGTAAATTCCCGCAAAAACGGTTCTCTGAATGCAGCCCGTTGTCCATAGCAACCAATAAAACTAGCTTATTAATTTGTACTAAGTATATGGGGCCTGATTCAGACTTAAGAAGGAGCTTGAAAATAAGGACCTGATTCACACTTAAGAATCTTCTTAAAACAAGAACTTCTTAAGTCACTCCTTGGTCAAAACCATTTTGTTTTCTGGGGGAGTCAAGTTAATTGTATTCTTTGCATGCAGGAATACATCTTTGAATTGCTTACTGAAAACAGATACTGACCAGCTTTACTATCACACTGTTATGTAGATTTGGGCTGGGAAACATCACCTCTCATCTCTAATACTGTTTGCAACTCATCAAATATGACTCCCCTCCAATCAACATGGTTTAGCCCAGGAGTAACTTTCCTCTCTTATTTTCAAGCTCCTTCTTAAGTCTGAATCAGGCCCATGGTAGTTAGAATCTGATTGGCTGCTCCATATTAAAGTTCACTCTGTAACCTTGATATTGATTATGGGTAGGATCTTCAATAAAAAACACAAGGTAACAGCGCTTAATGAAAAAAATAAATAAATAAGGATGGTAATGATGAAACTATAAAACGGCAACCTGAAGTAAGAATTTTATTACAATAAAATAAACACTAAAATCACTAAAGAGCTGTGGAGCTAGAATCAACACAAGGGGAACATAATGATTAGAATTCAATCTGGGAAATCCCAAGAAAAGACATAAAGTTCCTCAGTTGCAACTTGTGGTACAATTGACAAGGGGAATGGCAAACAGCCTACCGGGCTCCGGGACAGAGAAATAGAAACAAATAGCAGCAGTTTGTTAAGCGGTTAGAGGTCACTAATACACCTCATACCTCCTCAGTGATGTCACTAATACACCTCATACCTCCTCAGTGATGTCACTAATACACCTCATACCTCCTCAGTGATGTCACTAATACACCTCATACCTCCTCAGTGATGTCACTAATACACCTCATACCTCCTCAGTGATGTCACTAATACACCTCATACCTCCTCAGTGATGTCACTAATACACCTCATACCTCCTCAGTGATGTCACTAATACACCTCATACCTCCTCAGTGATGTCACTAATACACCTCATACCTCCTCAGTGATGTCACTAATACACCTCATACCTCCTCAGTGATGTCACTAATACACCTCATACCTCCTCAGTGATGTCACTAATACACCTCATACCTCCTCAGTGATGTCACTAATACACCTCATACCTCCTCAGTGATGTCACTAATACACCTCATACCTCCTCAGTGATGTCACTAATACACCTCATACCTCCTCAGTGATGTCACTAATACACCTCATACCTCCTCAGTGATGTCACTAATACACCTCATACCTCCTCAGTGATGTCACTAATACACCTCATACCTCCTCAGTGATGTCACTAATACACCTCATACCTCCTCAGTGATGTCACTAATACACCTCATACCTCCTCAGTGATGTCACTAATACACCTCATACCTCCTCAGTGATGTCACTAATACACCTCATACCTCCTCAGTGATGTCACTAATACACCTCATACCTCCTCAGTGATGTCACTAATACACCTCATACCTCCTCAGTGATGTCACTAATACACCTCATACCTCCTCAGTGATGTCACTAATACACCTCATACCTCCTCAGTGATGTCACTAATACACCTCATACCTCCTCAGTGATGTCACTAATACACCTCATACCTCCTCAGTGATGTCACTAATACACCTCATACCTCCTCAGTGATGTCACTAATACACCTCATACCTCCTCAGTGATGTCACTAATACACCTCATACCTCCTCAGTGATGTCACTAATACACCTCATACCTCCTCAGTGATGTCACTAATACACCTCATACCTCCTCAGTGATGTCACTAATACACCTCATACCTCCTCAGTGATGTCACTAATACACCTCATACCTCCTCAGTGATGTCACTAATACACCTCATACCTCCTCAGTGATGTCACTAATACACCTCATACCTCCTCAGTGATGTCACTAATACACCTCATACCTCCTCAGTGATGTCACTAATACACCTCATACCTCCTCAGTGATGTCACTAATACACCTCATACCTCCTCAGTGATGTCACTAATACACCTCATACCTCCTCAGTGATGTCACTAATACACCTCATACCTCCTCAGTGATGTCACTAATACACCTCATACCTCCTCAGTGATGTCACTAATACACCTCATACCTCCTCAGTGATGTCACTAATACACCTCATACCTCCTCAGTGATGTCACTAATACACCTCATACCTCCTCAGTGATGTCACTAATACACCTCATACCTCCTCAGTGATGTCACTAATACACCTCATACCTCCTCAGTGATGTCACTAATACACCTCATACCTCCTCAGTGATGTCACTAATACACCTCATACCTCCTCAGTGATGTCACTAATACACCTCATACCTCCTCAGTGATGTCACTAATACACCTCATACCTCCTCAGTGATGTCACTAATACACCTCATACCTCCTCAGTGATGTCACTAATACACCTCATACCTCCTCAGTGATGTCACTAATACACCTCATACCTCCTCAGTGATGTCACTAATACACCTCATACCTCCTCAGTGATGTCACTAATACACCTCATACCTCCTCAGTGATGTCACTAATACACCTCATACCTCCTCAGTGATGTCACTAATACACCTCATACCTCCTCAGTGATGTCACTAATACACCTCATACCTCCTCAGTGATGTCACTAATACACCTCATACCTCCTCAGTGATGTCACTAATACACCTCATACCTCCTCAGTGATGTCACTAATACACCTCATACCTCCTCAGTGATGTCACTAATACACCTCATACCTCCTCAGTGATGTCACTAATACACCTCATACCTCCTCAGTGATGTCACTAATACACCTCATACCTCCTCAGTGATGTCACTAATACACCTCATACCTCCTCAGTGATGTCACTAATACACCTCATACCTCCTCAGTGATGTCACTAATACACCTCATACCTCCTCAGTGATGTCACTAATACACCTCATACCTCCTCAGTGATGTCACTAATACACCTCATACCTCCTCAGTGATGTCACTAATACACCTCATACCTCCTCAGTGATGTCACTAATACACCTCATACCTCCTCAGTGATGTCACTAATACACCTCATACCTCCTCAGTGATGTCACTAATACACCTCATACCTCCTCAGTGATGTCACTAATACACCTCATACCTCCTCAGTGATGTCACTAATACACCTCATACCTCCTCAGTGATGTCACTAATACACCTCATACCTCCTCAGTGATGTCACTAATACACCTCATACCTCCTCAGTGATGTCACTAATACACCTCATACCTCCTCAGTGATGTCACTAATACACCTCATACCTCCTCAGTGATGTCACTAATACACCTCATACCTCCTCAGTGATGTCACTAATACACCTCATACCTCCTCAGTGATGTCACTAATACACCTCATACCTCCTCAGTGATGTCACTAATACACCTCATACCTCCTCAGTGATGTCACTAATACACCTCATACCTCCTCAGTGATGTCACTAATACACCTCATACCTCCTCAGTGATGTCACTAATACACCTCATACCTCCTCAGTGATGTCACTAATACACCTCATACCTCCTCAGTGATGTCACTAATACACCTCATACCTCCTCAGTGATGTCACTAATACACCTCATACCTCCTCAGTGATGTCACTAATACACCTCATACCTCCTCAGTGATGTCACTAATACACCTCATACCTCCTCAGTGATGTCACTAATACACCTCATACCTCCTCAGTGATGTCACTAATACACCTCATACCTCCTCAGTGATGTCACTAATACACCTCATACCTCCTCAGTGATGTCACTAATACACCTCATACCTCCTCAGTGATGTCACTAATTATACACTTCATACCTCCTCAGTGATGTCACTAATTATACACCTCATACCTCCTCAGTGATGTCACTAATACACCTCATACCTCCTCAGTGATGTCACTAATACACCTCATACCTCCTCAGTGATGTTATATTTCCACACTTCCTGACTCTACCTTATCAGTTCCACACATAAATAGGCAGGATGGATTACAATAACTATCAACTTATCCCGCTTACAATATGTCAGGCTGTATGCAGGCAAATAGTACACTACAAATACTATGTAAGCCTTGAAGAAACGTAGATTCTTACCACATTGGCAGACAGGACAACACACTGCTCCAGTCACACAGTTCAGCTTATAGCCGGGCGGGCAGTCTGTAGTCTCTATATCAGTGCAGGAGACATTTTTCTGCACTGTAAATACTTCCCCGTTCACTTGCATACATTCATTAATAACACAGGGGTCGTTAGGAGAGGCCCATCTCGCTCCCACCTGCAAGAACCCAAAAGGAATATTCAGTTTATTGGTGTGTGAATGGCTATATAATGCTATATCATGCACATATAGGAGATGATCTAAACAAGCCACATAGAAAGACAGCCAGCACTGAATATGTGCCAAGGTCCCACAGTCCCTCATGTCCCACAGGGCCACGTAATGGCCCTTTAAGAAGTAGAGACAGCCGAAAGTCTCAAAAAGGCATCCATTTAGAATTTGTAATGTTTAGAATGGGTAAATATGCTGATTGGAATACTTACCTGTTCATTTTTCAGTAGCTGCCGCTAACCCGGTGCACACACCACTGATCCGCCACACTGAACTACCGGAAAGTTGAGTAACACTCTCCTGGGACATTTAGGGTTAACATGTAGTGAAGCGAGGGTTAGGGTAATAGAAGGGGAGGGTCAGGATCAGGCTATGGGAAAGGGAGTTTTAGGATTAGGGTGCAGGGATTAAAGTCTTAGGGTTAGGCTACGGTGAGGGGGGTCTTAGGGTCAGGCTGTGAGGAGGAAAGAGTCAGGGTAATGGAAGGGGAGGGTTAGGATAGTGGAAGGGGAGGGTTAGGGTAAGGATAAGGGTTAGGGAGAAAAATACTGTACTTTCCATTCAGCCCTTAGGCCTTAGCTCCTGGGAACTTTGATTACTTCACCCCCTCGAGGCAGAAGCAGTCGATTTCCGAACCTATTCTCCAATTAGTGTTATGAAACGGCCTTTTCGAAAAGAGCCATTCATACCGGTAACCCACACCCAAAACCTCCATACTTGCGAGGGGAGTGTATGGTGGTGCACAAATGAAATATAGGATCACACTTAACGTAGTAAGTTTCTGTGTAAATGTAACCGAATTGCAATCAGTGGCTGGACCTAGCGGCTTTCATGAGCTCACCTTGGTACAAGATACAGTAGCTAATAACTTATCTCAAACCACCATAAATGCCTAAACATTGAACATTGTATCTTGGTGATAAGTACTATTACCAGGCACCATTTATTGCATTTTATATTGTTGTTATGGTATTGTGTTCTATTTGCAACTAAAGATTCTCCAACACTTTGTATGCTTCAATAAAAGCTTTATTTAAAAAAAAAGGTGCAAGCATTATGTGGTGGACACTTCTCTGACTTACATTATACCACCGCTTGTCCATTCCAGTAGCGTCGATGTCTCCTCTCCGCCCTTTATAGGGCACCGCCTGCTCACACACAGCTTTCTTACATGTTCCACAGCACTCGTTATCCTTTATCACATATTTATAGGCCTACAGTGAAGAACAAAGCAAACACACAGGTGTGACATTGGTTCTGTGTTCTTGATTTATGGTCATCATATATTTTAAGGTCATATGAAAAGCAATTATAATTTAGTATTTATTTTAATAAGTATGTAGATATTTATTAATAGAAGACTACAAGAAGATAAAGAAAACAATATACAGACCCTCCAACATGACCCATTCCGTTAGGCACAATATACTCTGCTCCTGAGCTTTCAGCTGTCACTCACCTGGTTCAAGTGAATTAGCTGATATTTAAAAAACTATTTGTCTCTTCAACAAAGGTGGTAACCATAGTAACTGACAGTTAAAAACTGAGAAGAAGAGTACTTTGTACCTAATGGAATGGGTCATGTTGGAGGGTATGAATATATCTATAAGATAGTGAAGCCGAGGCAGAGAAATGCAACCTGCTGGCACCCAAGCAAGATTTGTTTAAACCTCCATGGTCAGTGGACAGTGTTCTCTGACTGTTTATTTATCAACCGATTATAGTGAAGGGGCTAATCAGGCAATAAGGATAAAAGCAGATGCTACTGAATTGCTACTTCTCCCCTAAAGAATGCATCCAGTATATGGCAAAACGACATGCAAATAATCAAACACAACTGCAATCCAATCATAGTAAAGGGATGGTACTCTGGCAAATCACCTACTAAGAATGAAAGACTAAAGATTCAGTGCCCGATCCAACGATAAGCAAGGATATGTGATTTTCTATTGTGCTCAGAAGTGAAGAGTATAAAGTCATATGCGAATCAGATCTAAGTGCAATTCGAGCTGCGGAGGCTTGTGTTCTGAGGGAGGGGGAGGGGTGGAAAGACGTAGTCAAAGTACAGTAAGTGCGTGCCCAAGCAAGAGCTGAACACAGGCAAAATGCAGGATGTTATCTTTATGCTTTTCAGTCTGGAAAAGGCCCTTAGTCTAGATACATTCCTGAACCATATGTATAAATATAAACTACATTTTGTCAGTATAGCAGACCCTCCAACATGACCCACTCCACTAAGTCTAACATACTCCGCTCCTGTGCTTCCAACAATCAGTTACTATGGTAACCACCTGTGTTGTAGAGAAAAATCTATTAGTTCATTAAAAGCAGGTGAGTGACAGTTGGAAACTCAGGAACAGAGTGTTTTATACCTGGTGGAAGGGGTCATGTAGGAAGGTCTGATATAGTGAGCCCCTTTCTGTAAAATAAAAAAGAGTATTTACAAAAAATAATAATAAAGGATCGATAAAGATATCGATTATTTTAATAAAGGGTTTATTTTCTATTATATTGTTTGATATTTTTCTTTTCTTTTTTTGTCCATCATCAGTTCGCATAGAACCAATTGCAGAAGTCCATCTATGATAATAAAGAGTCAATACCTTTTATTTTATGGTCTATTTTCACAATACAGACACTATAAAGGTTATGAATGGGCCACACATGCTACCCATCTGGATTATCTGTCTTCTGTTGACTTGTTATAATACTCTAATGGAAGACAAACAAGAGTGAGGGTTTTATATGGATTCAGGTGTTTGTAAACTGCTTAACTGTAATTAAAGTGAAGGTTAGACTGATAATAAGGAAAGTCATGAGTCATCCTATGCAGGTGGACTGCACACAGGAAGCAAGGGCTGCTGGGAATTGCTGCTTATAGCTATATTAATGGATAGCCATTGCTTTTTATTGTATAGAGATAGAAAAAGGTCTTTTTTCACTATTGATATTATTGTTTCTGTCAAAAGACAGAACATAAAGAAATGCCCTTTATAGCACAACTATCAGTTTAAGGCTATTATTATGTTTTTCCATCACTTATATCTATATATAACCAAGGCGGCCATTTTGTGTCAATAATATTCACTAGGAACTATAGTAAATGTTTGATTTTAATTAGCAAGAACAACTTTAAGACTGTTAAAGTAGATATACAGAAGTTAATTAAGTATAGTCAAAGAGTTTTTAGTTTATCTGACTGATTTATATATGTAGTAGCAACATATTACCCTGTCCTGGGGATATGTAATCATTCAGATCAGCCATTGGTGGGACTAGGTAGTAGTTGAAGTGAATCTTCATAAAAAATAATAATAATAATAAAAAATAAAGACAGCGGTGTTGCGAATTCCAACCAATCAGATGATAGATACCATTAATTAAGTAGAAAGGGAAAGCGATCATTTGATTGGTTGCTATGTGCAACATTACCATGATTTCTTATTAGTAGGATACATCTACATTTTCTAAACTTCATGTGGTTAGATATAAAATGGGTTTTAAAAATATTCTTAGTTAATAAAGGGAAATTTAATGAGGAATAGTTGTCATACCCAATAAAGTATTGGAGACAGTTTGCTCAAGGAATGAGATTTGGGGGGAAAAAATTATTAAAATATTACATGTGAAATGTTAAGGCACTAAAAAATGATAATTCCAGAGAGAGGGAAGATGAACGAAGTACCGCTAGGATTAGCATTGCAACAAATATAAATTAAAATGAAATAAAAACTGCTAGAACACAGGAGAATGAAATGTAGGCCTAGCAGTAAAATATATTATAACTGGTACAGAAAGGCAGACCTGAGATCACAATAATTCACATCTATCTCCAGGCTTCTATAGGAGAGAGTGCCGCTGACTGTAGCTACCGTAGTTTACCATTCCGATGGTCTTTATTTTGACAGTTTCACTTAGTGATCATCTTCATTTTTCGTCTGTTTCTGGCAAGACATCGTCGTTCCTGCAACTGCTGTGTCTCCGAAGAGCTGAACGACAACAGGCAGGTTTTCTTCATCCTAACATCCCCTTCCCACAATAATCATTTTTAACGCTTATTTATATGGAGCCACAAATTGTTTGCCGTGCTTTACAGAGAACATTAGACATTCACATCAGTCCCTGCCCCTATTGGAGCTACATACTAAGGTCCCTAACACATACGTACACACTTAGACTAGGATTAATTTAGTCAGCAGCCAATTAACCTACCTCTGTTTTTGGAGTGTTGAAGGAAACCGGTGCACTTTAAGGAAACCCACGCAGACACGGGGAGAACATACAAACTACACACAGATAAGGCCTAGCAGGGAATCGAACTCATTACCTCAGACTGCTACTCCCTAAGCCACGAGTTGCCCACAATCTAACCTTAACCCTCCCTTCTCCTAATCATCCCTGAGAACAGGTAACTTGTTGAAAAAGGGAACATTTGACATTGTACCTGTTCCAATATAAAAATATTCTTAATAAAATAGCTGCCGTCACTGATTTGGCAGAAATTAAGTTGTATCAATGTCGAAAAACAACATCCCTTTCCGAATAGTTGACCCCAGTGTGTCCCCAAGCACTATGTAAATACCACATTTTAAAGTCAGTCCTGAAGGTTACACAACACTGATATAAAACTTTGATTTCATGGCAAGACATTTATAAAGCAATAAATGCATCATAGTGAATGACTTCTGAGCTTACAGTGCTATAAAGCTCTATTTTATCCAACGGACGTATAAATACAGTAATTCACATTAGAGCCATCCCAAACAAAGCCGGTTTCTAATGAAATTCCATAAAGGGTCAACGCTGGTTTTCTAATGACAGCGCATTAAATTATCTAGCAGAAAACAACAACAGAACTTTTGCTTGGGCTCCCAAGGCACCATACCACAAGACGCACGCCTGACCACCCACGGAGATGTGCCACGCAAAGTCAGTACCTTGCCCAGTCCTCAAATTCTTGCACTGCATTTTCAATTAGAACGTGTCAGAAGAGGAAAACTTTGAAGCACTTACGAACGAGAGGTCATAAAAGACAGAACGCTCATTGTTCCTAGCAGATATTCCTAAACATTCTCTCTAAAGTCAACACACTTCTGAGCGTACAAGTGCCTTGGAATATATTATAAACTAAAAGTGAAGCCGACTCTAAGCTTTTCTGGGGAGCTCCGACCATGAAAAAAAATATGGTGGATTTCTCGGAACTGTACTGAAAATCAATCAAGCAGAACTATCGCTGTTTATACATGTTAAGACTGGTGCCTACATTAACGCGAGCCACTATGTTGGCACATCGTCCGTTGCTTAATGAAAAACAGTCAGGTTTTATTTCCCACTAACAAGGCAGAAAAAGTCGCCCATTGCTCGAATTGAAATGAGTCCTAGAAAAAGGTCCAGACTCTGCATTAAATATTTACCATATAAAGCAGTGCTAATAATGGGGTAGATCCAGAACTACGTTTTCCGTACGTTTATTCGCGGTGCGTATTTTCGTGCACGTAAGTTCGCTACACTCCCCTCGGCACACCCCTTGCACGGACGTATTTTGTCAAGATACGCTTCCCAAACCCTACCTTAACTTTTTCACACGTAACCGCTGTCATACGCACACGTACATATGGGCTGAACAAATTTACGCAGCTACGCACGCCCATACTGTACACTTTAAATACCACCCCCCGCCTACTTCGTGTATTTCAGACGTATTTTGGAGTAACGTAAATTTGGCACGGCCACACGTAAGTATTTATGTGACACATACGTGAATGGCCCATACGTTCACAATTACGCTATGTGAATGTGCGTGTTTTCTATGGTGCGCATGCGCAGTGCGTTCTAAACAGCGATTTTACGTCTCCGCCACACGGAAATTCGCTTCGAAGCGTTGTTCTGGATCAGGCCCAATGACCAAAAAAGGGGTAAGAAAATAAGAGGAAATCAGGTTCAATTTTACACTTGGGCAAAACCATGTTTAATTTCAGGGGCAGTCAAATTAATGTTATTCTTTGCATGCTCACAGACACTGGGCCGTATTCAGCAATCTGTTTTCACGGCCAGTTCCGTGCATATTTTTAGGTACGTTTCAACTATGCATACGTAGTAACTTTATTTACGCAATTGACGATGATACGCACGAAAGTGCCTTAAGGACGGATCTGTGAATCGCAGGTGGATACATATGTCTGGCACGTCCTGATATGCGACGGAAAAATACACACGGGAGGATTTAAATAAAAATGGGTGGGGGGGCATTTAAATGAAGGAAAGTGGGCGCGATTATCAAGATACGCACGGACGGAGGACATACGGAAAGTTCCAGCTGGTCTATGGAGGCGGAAGTCTCCGAGAGCACAGATTAGAAAGGGGAGTGACTGGGGTTTTGGTGGGTGTTCCTTGCTCCGTCCGTGCGTATATTTGTAGACCGATCAGGACACGGATCTCTGAACACGGTCCACTGTTATTAAGCCTTGAGCCAGGATTGCAACAGATAAAATTTGTCTCATCTGCAATTTAACATGGTTCTGCCCAAGTGTAACTTTCCACCCGATTTCCTCTTATTTTTTAATCCTCAATAATAGAATTGTGACCAAATTGAATTAAGTGCAGTTTACAGTTAACACAAGAGAAAATATTGTAGTAAATACAAAAATGATATATTCAATATACAATTAAAAATAAACACAAATGAAATAAAATATATATCCTTTTGAGAAATCAAAATTCCTTTTCCAGTAGTAGTCTAAATGGAAATATTTATTACCATGAACATAACAGTAAACACTTAATTTAAGCTCTGACTCCCAATGATAGGACTTCTCCCAAGCTGCACCCACTTTCTGGAATAACCTTCCTCGTCCATTAGGACTTTCCTTTACTCTCTAAATTTCCAAGTGCTCCCATAAGGCTCACCTATTCAGACAATCTTACCAAATTCCTCACCCTCCTTCTTAACCCTTGTCTACCCTATTTACCCTTTGCAATCCAATTTCTCTTTTTATCACATGATTTACACAAATTTGCGCTTTCCATATTAAAATTCCCCTCAGTCCTTCTACTAACATTGCTGTGTAACTGAACCATACAGAGCACTAGGCTCTTTTACCATCAATGGGGTAGATCCAGAACTACGTGTGCCGTACGTTTATTTGCGTAGCGTATTTTCGTGCACGTAAGTTCGCTACACTCCCCTCGGCACAACCCTTGCACGGACGTATTTTGTTAAGATACGCTTTCCAAACCCTACCTTAACTTTTTCCAACGTAACCGCAGTCATACGCACACGTACGTATGGGCAAGATGAATTTACGCAGCTAAGCACGCCCATACTGTACACTTTAAACACAACCCCCCGCCTACTTCACGTATTTCAGACGTGTTTTGTTGTAACGTAAAATTGGCACGCCCACACGTAAGTATTTACATGACACATACGTGAATGGCCCATACGTTCACAATTACACTATGTTAATGTGCGTATTTTCTATGGTGCACATGCACAGTGCGTACAAAACAGCGATTTTACGTCTCTGCCACACGTAAATTCGCTCTGAAGCGTTGTTCTGGATCAGGCCCAATGTCCTATAGATTGTAAGCTTGGAACAAGGCCCTCTTACCCACAAGTCTGTCTGGACCGAATTCACTCCTAAGAAGCTCATACTTCTTAGGTGCGTATAATTAAGAATTCACCCACGGCGCATGCATAGTCATACTGATTTCACAAGCTACGTAGGACTTAGGAAAGGAGTTTTACTATGTGAGGTCTTTTAAGGCCGTATATAGGGCCAGATCCAGACCTCACGCTTTCCGTACGCATGAGGGTCTGTCCGTTAGAAAGAGTGGCGTGCACACCCCCTGTCACTCCCCTCTCTCATGCGCAGCTTACACTGTCATAAGCCTGCATTAAGTCAATCGTGCGGATCATTGGTCTGTACGACCGCTGATCCGCACAAGTGTCGGAGCCCCCTCCCACACTATACAATGACCATGCTTCCCCCCGCCCACTTTAGTGGGGGTGGGGGGGCGGAGTGAAGCACAGCCCTTTCTTCAAATATACTATATCACACTATGATAGCACTAGCATAACATCTGGAGGGTGTGGGCCATTTATGCACTTTGCGTGTGTAAGTGGCCTGACATTCACAGGAGGATCCAGCCCATAGTTAGTAATATAAGAAGAGGTGTGTCATGGCAGATGAGTGGGCGGGGCGAGGGATTTAAATGAGCCGGAGAGGGCGTAGGGAAGGGATCTCTGTGTGTAATTTGCTTCCTATACACACGGTTAATTAAGTAAGCCCTATGGAACCTTTAGGCACCTTAAAACAGAGATGGGTTGTGGAGCTGGACGGGTGAGTTAAGTGGTGTGGATCCTTTCGCACCTAACTCAATCATAACTGTGAATCCGGTCCTCTGCTACTGCCCAGTCCTATCTTATAATGATTGTTTAAAATTGTGTATCTAAAAATGTGTTATTAAATATCATAACCTATAGCCATAGTTCTAAAGAATGAAATACTGACCGTAGTGGCCGATGCACATGTACACAGTCACGTGAAAGCAATAAATGAAAACAAAATGTATAGGTACTTACGCGACCACAGTTTTGGTTACACGGCTTTCTGGTGCACTCGGCTACATGAAGTCCTGTGACAGGGTCGGTGGTGTCTGTACATTTACACGTCTGGCAGCCATCTTCCCACACACTCCCAGCACGATACAAATTGTTTTTGTGCATGCAGACCTACAATGTACAAATGACAACAGTCACTACATTATTGGGGATGCTTAGATGGCTCAAATAAGGGAATAGATCTAGACTAGAATAGTTGTTCAACATCATACACTGAGGGCAGTTTGAACGGAGGAGAAAGTGAACCTAATCCAGATCTAAAACGTAGATATATATTTATGTACCGGCGCTTCCCTGTGATCTACAACGCAGCTGTAGTTAAACAGGACCTAATTCCTGTATTAGGAGAACAAAGATTTAAGAAACACAGCGCTGGAGTAGATGGATATAATTCCAATAATTAGTAAAAAAATAGTTATAGAATTTCACAGTGGCTGAAAATACTACACCGGTTTTTTGAAACAAATACAAAATATTTATTAAAACAATTACGACAGTAATAGATGCAATGAATTGAATATTTTAAAATTAGAAATGGACCTCTACAGACATTTGGTGATTGGGCAGAAGTAATATCAACGTGCAGCATATATCAAATGCACAGAAGAACTAGCCCAATCACCAAATGTCTGTAGAGGTCCATTTCTCATTTTAAAATATTCAATTCATTGCATCTATTACTGTCGTAATTGTTTTAATAAATATTTTGTATTTGTTTCAAAAAACCGGTGTAGTATTTTCAGCCACTGTGAAATTCTATAACTATTTTTTTACTAATTATTGGAATTATATCCATCTACTCCAGCGCTGTGTTTCTTAAATCTTTGTTCTCCTAATACAGGAATTAGGTCCTGTTTAACTACAGCTGCGTTGTAGATCACAGGGAAGCGCCGGTACATAAATATATATCTACGTTTTAGATCTGGATTAGGTTCACTTTCTCCTCCGTTCAAACTGCCCTCAGTGTATGATGTTGAACAACTATTCTAGTCTAGATCTATTCCCTTATTTGAGCCATCTAAGCATCCCCAATAATGTAGTGACTGTTGTCATTTGTACATTGTAGGTCTGCATGCACAAAAACAATTTGTATCGTGCTGGGAGTGTGTGGGAAGATGGCTGCCAGACGTGTAAATGTACAGACACCACCGACCCTGTCACAGGACTTCATGTAGCCGAGTGCACCAGAAAGCCGTGTAACCAAAACTGTGGTCGCGTAAGTACCTATACATTTTGTTTTCATTTATTGCTTTCACGTGACTGTGTACATGTGCATCGGCCACTACGGTCAGTATTTCATTCTTTAGAACTATGGCTATAGGTTATGATATTTAATAACACATTTTTAGATACACAATTTTAAACAATCATTATAAGATAGGACTGGGCAGTAGCAGAGGACCGGATTCACAGTTATGATTGAGTTAGGTGCGAAAGGATCCACACCACTTAACTCACCCGTCCAGCTCCACAACCCATCTCTGTTTTAAGGTGCCTAAAGGTTCCATAGGGCTTACTTAATTAACCGTGTGTATAGGAAGCAAATTACACACAGAGATCCCTTCCCTACGCCCTCTCCGGCTCATTTAAATCCCTCGCCCCGCCCACTCATCTGCCATGACACACCTCTTCTTATATTACTAACTATGGGCTGGATCCTCCTGTGAATGTCAATCCCTTTTCTCTAGCCTGACCCTAACCCTCCCTTCTCTATAGCCTGACCCTCCCCTTCTATGGCCCTAACCCTAACCCCCCCAACTGTAAAAGTTCCTGGGAAGGTTACTCACCTCTCCGGAGCTGTCCTTGGCCGGTCCTGCGAAAATGATTGGGTGAGTATACCGATCGGCACACTCACCCATTCATGGGCGACTCATCTATACTGCCTATAGCTAGGGCCGGCCCTGTGTCTATGTTACGCACGCTGAATGATGATTTCCATTCATATAAGCATCGGACCCAATGCTGTTAGATGAGCCATTGTAAATGCACTGCTCTTATTTGCTGAATGAACACTGTGCATTTAGGTGTCATCTGGAATGACATCTGTTTATCCTCACCTTATCGGGAGTGCAGGTGACTGTTGTACAGTCACACTCGTTGGTATAGATGGAGGATATATAACCAGCTGGGCAGGTGTCGGTGGAATTGGAACAGCTACAGGTGCACTCGAATGTGTCACAACACTCCGTGCTCTTCCTGGTTAGTCTCTTGTATGAAGGACAGCTGGGGCGTCTCAGCACTGGACATGTATCTCTTCTGCAGACTGTCAGTATAGAATATATGATAATACAGTAATGCAGAATAAAGGTGGATCGTCCGCAGCCAAATTGGTTTAAATAAAGTGACAAATAACATTGGGCTGGATCCAGACTTAAGAAGGAGTTTGAAGTTAAGAGAGAAAAGTTACTCCTGGGCTAAACCATGTTGTTTTCAGGGGGAGTCAAGTTAATTGTATTCTTTGCATGCAGGGATATATCTTGGTTACTGCACACAGATACTGACCAGCTTTACTATCACACTGTTATTTAGACTTGGGATAGGAAACATCAGATGAAATATGACTCCTCTGCAATCAACATGGTTTAGCCCCGGAGTAACTTTCCTCTCTTAGGACCTGATTCACACTTAAGAATCTTCTTAAAATAAGAACTTAAGTCACTCCTGGGCAAAACCATGTTGATTACAGGGGGAATTAATTTAATTGTATTCTGTGCATGCGGGGATATATCTTTGAATTGCTTACTGCACACAGATACTGACCAGCTTTACTATCACACTGTTATTTAAACTTGGGCTGGGAAATATCACCTCTCAACACTAGTACTGTTTGCAACAGATGAAATATGACTCCCCTGCAATCAACATGGTTTAGCCCAGGAGTGAATTTTAGGTTCTTATTTTAAGAAGATTCTTAAGTGTGAATCAGGTCCTTAATTTCAAGCTTCTTCTTAAGCCTGGATCCAGCCCATTGACTGTATTTATTGATGCAATTCCAAAATTTATTTACAGAGAGCTCTCCCCGGTACATGTGATCGTCACTGTCCAATTGAGCATGTTCATATTACACATTTACTATGAATTTTATGGTACTTACTGCAATGATGAAAAAGTATGTAAAATAGATTAATTGGGACAAGCTAAAGAGCACCACCTGCTGGCTTTAAGGGAAAGTCCAATAAAACTTTTTATAATGCTTATGAAATTGGAAGGGATGATACTCCTTTTCTAAAGAAACCAATACATTTATATTTACAGCATTGTAGGAGTTTGGGAATGTCTATACAGGGTGTTATATTAGACTCCAAGCAATGACTAACATGATTATCTTACTTCCCAACAATAAACTGATAGATAGATAGATAGATAGATAGATAGATAGATAGATAGATAGATAGATAGATAGATAGAGTTTCAATGATATCTGGTAGTCTACATTTCCATGGACACATACTGGGTGAAGGGCAGTGACAATTCTCTACAAGCTCTATATGTAAATATACGCCTTTGATTGTATGTGACGGGAGCAGCTGGTGGGTTTGACAGTCGCTGCAGTCTACAGTCAGAAACATATGCTCGTACACTGGTTCAGGATCTCTCTGGAGCTTTCCCAACTTTCCCGTGTGAAAAGCCTTACCCGGGGTGTTATTGCCTCCCTATGGAAGCTCACTGCTTAGGAATGTGGAGAGCAAATCCTTAGCCAAGCTGGTGGCATGGAATCTGAGTTTGGTTAATAATACGGAGGGATAAAGGGACTGAGGGGTTTCGCTGCACAATATAAAATGAATCAGATTGAAACCAAAGGTCATCTGTTGAAAGAAGGCTCTTATTAACCGGAGCCCTGTAACAAGCAGCGGAACACATATTTTCTCAGAATCTGTATTTATGGCAGTTAAAGTATTAGGTTTACCAAAATAATCCTGGCCAGAGATCAAAACACATTCAAGACGACATACAAAACCAAGAGCTATATAAAGTGTGTGTGTGTGTCTCAGGGGCAGGCTGGGCCCAGGGGCAAAGGAGCATCTGCCCCTTCTACCCGGACTGCTGCCTTCAGAGTTACTTGGTGCTGCACACTCCATGTAGTGCTTGGCCGCTTGCTCAGTACCGGCGGGGAGGAAGGGAAAGAAAGATTCTCCACAGCTGCTCTGACTGTGGATTACACCCAATCAGAGTGGCTGGGCAGCATTTTCTACCTGCCTCCCAACCAATAGCTGGACAGTGAATAGCTGTTAACATGTTGAGTGGTAGATGGCTGGAGCTATCCACCAATCAGAGTGCTGACAGCTAATCATTGCAGGCATGTGGAGAGATGGCACAGGCAGCAGGAGTGGAACATTATGGGGTTTATTTTATATGGGGTCTGATTTTCTTTTGTTTGTGGTGATGAGGGAGAAGAATGTATAACCAGGGGGAGGGGTATCTGTTGTAGTTTTGTGTATGTTTTGGGATTTTAGTCATTTTCCATTTTAATACTATATTTTTATTTTATTTTCTCGGATCTACATAAACATATATCAAAAATACATATATACAATCATATCCTCCAACATTTTTTTTTATAGAAAATCGGTACACCTAAAGGGGCGTGGTTTTACTTTGAAGGGGCATGGTTTTAATCTGCTCTCATTTGCATGTATGATAAGGTGTAAAATAAAATTTTATACCTTATTATATGAGTAAAGAATGCTCAGGAGAGGGTCCTGTCACTATAGTATAACAGGAGAGGGTCCTGTCACTATAGTGTCACAGGAGATGGTCTGTCACTATAGTATCACAGGAGATGGTCCTGTCACTATAGTAAATGTTTACTGATTTCTTAAAGCCTGGATTAGACATTTTTCACTTTCATTTGCTTCATTAGACTGTTTAGTACTGCTCCTTCTTCATTTATCCATTGATCTCTAGCTTGTTAATATACCATTCCATGGAGACTGTTTACATATTGGAAAGATTCTTCGTTGTGACTAAGCTGTTGAGTTGAAATTGGAAACTGGGGGAGTTGGGGGAGTCTTCTGGCCAAAATGATTTCTAATGTGTAATATGTGTATATGAAATGATGCCAGGTTGCAATGGGTGTCTCTCATCTTGCTAGTACTTGTGTCTGACACTTGAAGTTCTAAACGCAGCAGAAACAGAAGTCGGGATCCGGTCCATTGTCTTCAATAACAATCAAACTTTTATTACTAGGTGCATATTCAGTGATTCAAAATGGTATTTTTTTTACTATTGATAAATTTTGCCATGTGGGGTATATTTCCCATAAAAACCTGTCAGGTTTTACCTTGAACCTGATTCATCACAATGTGCAGCATCACAAGAGAATAGTATACATGTTACTGCCAATGCTATGACTAAAGACAAGTGATCTACCTGTGAACTGTCCAGACTGATGGTGCCTGATAAGGATGTGGCCTGGGCAGAAGAAAACAACTCAGACCAGTGCTAGGTCTCTGGACACCCTGGGTAGAAATCAGATGATCTCCTGTGGAAGCCCTTGCTTTACCTGCTCAGCCACAAAGCTGTCATGTCCCTGACAGCTGATTCGCTAAGCAGTACAAGCAAGAATCTCTGCAGGGGATGAGCTGAGCCACAGCTTCTGAATACCGAAGACACCGCAGGGGATTATTTTAGTGGTAGTGGCTTGTGAGTCCCTGGCCACGCTCCCAAGACTAGCACCCTAGGCAGCTGCCTTAACCTGTCTAGTGGCTTGATTAGACCTCTAGAACAATAGGATCCAATCAGCAGTGTAACTTACCACACTCATAGACTGGTTTGCACTCTCTGGGGTTGGTCAGTACGAGTTCTTGTCCATTATCACACTGGGGCACAGGCGGTATCTCACAGGTGCTCGGGTCACAAACTGAAATAAAGAAACATCAGTCATTTTCAGAAAAAGTCTTTAAAAATATTGGATCTGCCAGTATTCGTGTTAATAGGAAGAGTTATTTGCACTATCATGACCACAGGTGTTTGATTATGTATTATTTGGATTTGCTATTATTTTTAGATTTAATCATTTAATTTTCAGCAAGTTATTGAAAAACATACTGTGACCAATGTATGTTTATGAATATGAAACAAAATTGTCAAATTCCGGTTACTAAAAATGAATTTTAAAAGCTTCTGCCCAAGTTTGCTCCGTCCCCCGAGGAGAAATATTTTGGTCACATGATCAGAAAAATGAATATCCAAAGATGTCGTACTACAGTCACAGGACCGAAGAGATATAGGAAATATATCACTTTTCATAAGGGTCTGATAGCACCAATATTACTTTTCTGCTATTCCAGAATCAGATTGTACAGCAGTTTTTATGTGTAGTCAATAAAGTTCATATATATTATCCTATCTATAAAGTCTGGATATTGTTGAGTCAGAAAAGAATTCTTGATTTCCATGTTGGACAATCAAGATTAAGGGCCTGATTCAGAGATACGATTTTATCGCTATTTAGGTGCGTATATTTAGGATCTTAAGAAATTCGCATCATTGCGCATGCGTAGTAATAGTGCAACGCCGTCTACGTAGAGGTTAGGATCCTAAATTCAGTAAGCGCAGACCTGTGAATTGATCGCAAGCACTTAAGATCCGAAGGATTTGCATAAATATGGGCGGGGGGAGGCATTGAGATGAGGGAAAGTGGGCCCGAGCAGACACTTAGGATCTTAAATAAACGCAACTAATTCACTTAAGATCTCAAATGACAGCGCAGAGTTAGGGTTAGTCAATGGTGGTCTAACTTTAAGATTCAACGCTGTTTGCAAGGGGAGTGACTGTTTATTCAGTGGGATGTAACCTGCTCCGACCTGACACTTAGATGCGTATATTTGAGATCCCATCGGCAGCGGATCTCTGAATCAGGCCCTAAATGAGGAATATGAAATGGGGGCAATCACATGCATATAACCTTCTATGAGAATGTATAAAGAGTCACTAGGAAAAGTTTTCTTATTTTTGTAACTATTTGTAATTTGCCTTAAAGTTCCTCAGGAAGGGTTTGGGTCGCCGCCTCCAAGGGCCCTGTATCGAAAGGGCTGTTTTCGACCAGCCCACAGCAAAGTGCCGGTGACATATAGGAGAAGTCTGCTGACGAGAAGCAATCAATGATTCCCAGGGAGAAGACGCTAATCCTCCCTTACATTACCCGAACCCTAACCCTTGTCTCCCCGCAGCCTGACACTCGAAGTTCTAAACGCAGCAGAAACAGGATCTGGTCCATTGTCTTCAATAACAATCAAACTTGTATTACAATTTCACTTTAAGGACCTGATCCAGAACACATTGTGTACGTTAGTCTCCGTTGGGGAAGCTATCATGTGGAATTTGCTATGCATAATTTTGGGGGTGCTCCCCCTGTATTCCTACGTGCGGATGGTGGATCCAGAACTCTTTCTTAAGTATTCTGCACACACAGATATGCGTTGTACCGAACCCTTACTGTACAACTGAAATATCTATCTTGTACACATGGTGAATGGACCGGCTCCCAGTGCAGAGGCTTAATTCAGCATCAGTGGAGGGAACTGCACATGCAATTATCACTCCCAGTAACAGGATACATGACAAACCAACCAATGGCGAGTGTACATGCTAATTAACCACAGACACTGCAAAATTTAGTTAGCTTGGGTCCAGTAGTTGTTTGGGGAGGCAAACGATAAAATAATCAGACGTGAGCGTTTCAGGGGCATTTTATCACCGGTTTTAAAATCCATCTTTTACACACACTAGAGTGTCAGACCTGATAACCTATTCAACTCTGGGTAAATATACCTTCAAAAGAATTGTTTTTTTACTTCATTTTAATTTCTACAGTCATTAATATGTTTAATAAAACATCAAACTGCAAAACTAAATAAACCCACACAGTGCAAAGGAATAATAATAAAAAAAAAAATATATATATATATATATATATATATAAAAATCATAAACTGGGCAGGTTGGTTTATATCTTCAATCATTCTACTGTTGACATGATAACAACTTATTATCTGGCTTAATCTCTTAAACACAGATGTGAAATGGCTTCAACGGCAGGAAATATATGTGTCTTAGTAAATCCCATGTAAAACATACAAAGAATCAAAGGAACATAAGCCAGATAGTCCCTCAAACAATGTTCAACAAAAGCCTCAACCAATCAAAACAGAGCCTGGAGGGACTGCGTTTAACACCTAGCCGGACAGATTAACAAAAAATGTGTCAACATGATAAACATTTTCCACTTGACACTTCTCATAGGAAGGAAGTAAAAAAAAAATTGTTAGTTACAGGATTAATAAAAATATTTAGGTGTAAAAGTGATTTAAAATACAAAAAAAAATGTTGTCTAATTCATTGTTTATCACCATGACAACAAGACTGGTTTAACCTTCAATAAGTGTCAAAAACACAACAATTTAAAAATAATAACTTGCATGAACAGGGCGTTACATTTAAAGAGACCAGACAGATCTGCACATTACACTATCACCATCAGTCCCACCCAGATTATTTTACAACACAATACAGAGGCTTGTTGCTAGATAGTGACATGGTATTATAAGCAGTAAAAAAAAAAGAAGTTATAATAATAATAGTAATAATGATAAGATGAAAGTATGGCAGAAATAAATTAATGCACACTCAGAAACTAACATCTGTTTTTTGTTCCCATTTTAAAATATTTCTTATTGTCTTTGGTATATGCAGGACAGACAGATAGGGATAGATAGATAGATAGATAGATAGATAGATAGATAGATAGATAGATAGATAGATATGAGATAGATAGATAGATAGATAGATAGATAGATAGATAGATAGATAGATAGATAGATATGACAAACTCTATGGATTTCCTGTATTTGGATTTTGTCTTACTTCTGTGAAATACCAATAGCGCCTTCTTAGAACTGGGCACCCAACCTAGTAACGCCTCTGATACCCACCCAGTTCCTTCAGTTAATTCTTTTTATGAAATGTAGCTGTGAAATAATGGACTGTAAGAGTTTCCCAGAAAAAAAAATTACTTGTCTTCTAATATCATTTTTATGTCTTATTAGTGAAGTAGACAGGAACTCACAGGACCATGGTAAATCTGGCTAAGGGCCTAGGTAAAGAAAATTCCTCTACCATGCCCAGCAATTGTCCCTGTTTATCGAATGAGGGTTTGGGCTTATTGTTCAAAAAAGAAAAAAAAAAACATCTGTTTTTAAGGTACATTTAAAATACTGAGATTATATGAACATAAACCACACACATTGACATCACGTAGATTGGGCTACATTATCTGAAATGAATTAGTCTTTGGCATAGCAAAGTTATTGACTTGTCGTTCTCGGAATCTCCAGTACAAGATATACACTGAGTCACTTCTAAGGATGAAAATATTTTTGCTGGAAAAACCATGGTTTAAAGTGTCTAACCCTGCCAACATCTCAACATCTCCAAGCCACGGTGGCCAGAGAACAAGACAAAATGTCTTAGACTCCATTAAAAATAGAAATAGAATATGGGATGAGTTACAGTAGGAGTGGTGTATGACACTCTAGAGATTGCCATATCTGCTGGGTTGGGAATTTAAAGTGACCCTGGAATAAATAGCTGCAAGTAGCCACAAGAGAGTGGGATCAACTGTAGGTGGAGCCAACACAAAAGCAAGTGGGATTAAACCACCATTACATCTAATGCCCTACCAGTGCCCAGAATCAAGGGTCCGGATTCAGAGTTATGGGGTTTTGGTCTTCTGTACGTTGTCTTAAGAACGTTACGATTGTAACCCTAGCGTAGCAAAAATCGTACAGAACTACAGTTCCGTACGTCCTATTTGCGTACAAATGGGTAGCGCTTCCCCTCCGCTCGCTAAAGCAGGTGGGGGAACTATGCACAATCTACAGTGTGGGAGGGGGCTCCCACACTTGTGCGGAAAAGCGGTTGTACGAACCGCTGATCCGCACGAGCATTTTAAGGTAGGCTTATGGCAGCATAAGTTGCCCAGCGTAAGCTGCCATAAAGCCCGCACTAGAGAGGGGAGTGACAGTGGGCGTGCACTCCCCTCTCACTCTCGTACGGACAGACCCCTGCACGTTCGGAGAATGTGCAGGGGTCTGGATCCGGCCCAACGTGCGGATCAGTGGTCCGTCCAACCACTAATCTGCGTGTGACGACATAACCCAGCCCTTACTGCATAATTAGCATTTTGCGCCACCCATTTTGTGTACTTTTAGTGGGGCGGAGGGGAAGAACCACCCCATCTGACAGAACTCCTATCACACAGAGCTAAGTTCTGTACGTAAAAACGAGCATAATATCTGGAGGGCACATGCACCCTCCCCTCCACACAGCCCGCTTACACACTTTGCATAGCTGGACTAACGTACTAAAGTGTGGATGCGGTCCCATATTTTTCTGTATACATAAGCGATAAGTACCTACCACATTCGTATTCTGGACAGCAGTGATCTGAAGTCTTTTTTAAGGATGGAATCTCACAAGGGCCGCAGGTCAATGCTGCAATACAACAGGACCATAAGAGAGTGTTAGGACCAGTAACATCATATAAGCAGGAATTCTGATAGACACTGTTATGGCATATTACGTCTGACTGTAGGACATGGCTTTGTGGAACAACTCATTTTCCTGTTGTCCAAGCAGATGCAGATGCTGCAGGGGTTATAGGCCGGTATCCAGGTCTCCAGGTGCTACATAAACAATGTGAATAAGAAATGAGCTTTGTAAAGGTGACTCAGGAGAATGGCAATGAACACTGTATTCTAATATTGTCAATGTCTTTTCATAAAATGCACGTAATAAAACCAGAAGTGGCCATTTTTAGTTCCTAACTGTTTTTTTGGTCAATGTTGGTAAATATCCTAGTTCCTTTCACCATAAAGACTTCACTAGATGCAACTGAGATCCAATGAAAAGATGGACACTCACTTTGAGACTGATATAATGCTCTCATCATCTGGGACATCACATACAGATCCCATACAATATCCTCCGCCACCCTGTGCCAACCGATTGGCCTAGTGGCAGACTAAATATTTATGTAGTCCTAACCTATGGCTCTCCAGGTGTTACGAAACTACGACTCCCAGCATGCTTTGTCAGGTATCAGCTATGCCTAAACAGTAAAAGCATGCTGGGATTTCTAGTTTCACAACACCTGGAAAGCCACAGGTTGGTCAGGCCTGCTCTAAACCTTCCACCCTCCAGTTTATACCCATGTCCTCATGTTCTATTACACCTCTTCCTTTGAAAAATTCTACCTTCCAGTACCAGGTTACGCCCCTTGATATACATGAAAGCTGCTAACATAACCTTCTCGCCCTTCTCTGCTCCATGCTATACATGTTTGGGAAGTCTGACAGTCTCTGAAGTCAGTACATAGGGCCAGATTTATGAAGCTGCGGGTTTGGAAACGTGGAGATGTTGCCTATGGCAATCAATTAGATTCTAGCTGACATTTTCTAGTATGTAATAGGAAAGTGAGAGCTAGAATCTGATTGGTTGCTAAGGGCAACATCTCCACTTTTCCAAACCCGTATCTTAGTAAATCTGGCCCCCCCCAATGTTAACTGATTGGGACAGTTGCCCAAAGACTTTATTCTGCTCCTGAAATAACTGTTTTCTCTGTAGATTGATCGTTGCTGGAAAAGTTTCTCTGAAATGTGCCATCAATGATTCTCTTTTCCCACTGGTCATAGCTGAGTGATGGTGAGTTACATGTACATGAGCGCATTTCCTGACTTCACCAACAACTGAATTCCCTCCCCTTTAATGTAAATATATAGCTCTATATACCTTGTGGTTCTCTCCGTTGCTGTCCGTGCACTGGCTGCAGACATCCTCAGAGACACATTTCCCATTTAGCAACACATCCCCCTCCTGGCAAAAGCAGCCTTCAGCTGGGTGAGTGGAGCAGGCAGTTTCGTTCTTTGCGTTTTCACAGTCCTTGTTACACCCAGTGCTGCAGTGATTATAGACCATTGTACGGGGACATTCCATTGCTGAAAATAGAAGAAAAAAGTACTCATTAATACCACTATGATGACAAATGGACATCTGCTGTATTTAAACAATACACATATAAGTAGAGGGTAGAGGAAAACAGTGATGAACACATTATGACCGGCCAATGGCAAGTGTTTCTGAAAGCTCCACCCACAAACTCAGGGGGAGTTTCCATGTATTCCTGAAAATCTAACCCACAAAGTTAGGGGTTATAAACATGGGGTACGACTCAGAACAAATGCTTTCCGTGTTTTATAGTAACCCTCTTTTTAAGCGGTGGGAGTCCACGACAGGAAAAAAGTTCTTTATCGGCAGGCTCTATTTGGAAGAGGCAGCCAATTTCCCCAAAAATTTGTATGAGTATGCCAATCGGCATTTTTGTTTATGTTTTGCTTTTTTCTTTTAAATTTCTTTTGTATTTTGTATTGAGTTATGTTTTTTTTTAACATTTTTGTTTTGGAAAACTTCAATAAAAAAAAAAAAATGCAACTATACGTAACAGTTTTATAATCATGGCCAAATAGGAAATTCTTTCCAAAGGCCTTATACATCATACAGATAGGGAAATAAAATTATGTTTGCTCTACTGAAATTCATTACTATCAGTTTTAATATTTACTGTTCAAGGTTTCTAGTTGAAAAATGTACAAATTTCCAATGAAACCAGAAGCTGAAAGAAACAGACAACAGAGAGCCTTGTAAACCTACTCTAATTAATTATGCTGTGGAAAGTGTGACAGCAATATAAATACATGCATGGACTTGGTCGTTCTACTAGACCCTCTTATTGTAATACGCCGATGAGGTAAAGTTTGTCTCAGTGCAGATGAAAGGCGTCAGATGTTGTCATTCCATTAATCAGAAAGACCTCATGCATTACAAAGGCATATGAATAAAAAAAAGGCAGAACTTCCCTTTTAATATGGGTGACTCTGGTTAAAACACGCAAGGACAGAGTGTGCCTAGGTGGATAGATGGAAATTAACGTGGAAAATCCAGTAGACAATGCACAGTATGTACACAATAAACATAATCTCTGCTTCTGCGATGATTCATGTCTTGTAAATGATCTGCTCTTTACATAATAATAGGTTATAAAAAATATCACTTATGTATACAGTAATTAACCTTATTTTTAAATTAAAAGTTTCAAGAGAAGGGCTGAAAAATCACTTTGGCTCATAATTATTTTGGGAATATCTAATGGTTGACATTCGAACTAAAATCTTATTTGAAGGTAACTGTAGCAGAATTTGCATAGCAATCTCTGATGTAGCCTAAGGCACGAGGCGAGTCTTAATGACTTGCATGAGCTAATACATATCACACGGAAGCCCTGTTTGGGGGGGGTAACATATTTTGAACTGGGCAATGTGCTCCTGGTCTATCTACACAAAGGTCTGACTATATGTCTCATCAAGGTTTAAACAAATAAAACCTTTATAAAGCAAAATATTGAGGTGTTGTCCAAAGCAACCAATCAGTTTCAAGCTATTACTTTAGACAGTTTACTGATTGGCAACAGCTCTACTTTTCTTTAGGATTGAAAAATGTATTGAGAAATTATCCATATAGATAAAGCTGTCAAAATGTACCTAATTCTGGTCTTTTTCAGTGTTCAGTCTATTTTTGGATTTTAGTTTATATTTAGTTTTAAATAAGCAAAGCAATTATTGCGCTAAAAAAGAAAATAGGATAATCTTAATAACAATTAGAAGACTTTGAAAAGTTCCCCTTTACTAGAATTCCTGAGACTTAATGTTAATCTGTCCTTTAAATTTTTTCTTTACAAACCACAATATCCAACTATTAGTCTAATAACTGGTAACTGTCTTTGCTTCTTTAACAATTAGTTGTTTCATATTTTAAGAGGAGAAAAGACATTTCCTACTTGATGTGAAAAGCCCAGAAATTATAGACAAACATATTTTAAGCTGACAATGGACCAAGAGGTAAATTTATTAAACAGAGTGTATTCTTTGTATTTCTCCTTCCTAAACGTCAACTGGCTGACCTCATTGCCCACATTGTCCATCCGAGGAGGACAATCTTCACTTTAGCTGATGGGTGATCTTCTTCTTCTTCCCCGCTCTGTCTACAATCATCTTCTACTCCTCTGAATATACGCAGAACATTGCAGTGCAGAAACGAAGATGACAGAAGACAGAGATGATGTTGGAGAAGAAGACACGAGACAAGTAACACAGAAGATCCAAGAAGGGGTAATGTTTACTTCTGGTGCACTGACAAGCAACACATGGAAATTCCAACCAATATGTTTGAGATAAAACCCTGTATGCAAGAAGCTTGCTTAGGTTTACCTATGAAACTAAGTAATGCATTAACAAGTAACAATACTATTTGTTCATATATGAGTATCAGTGAAGTTCTCAGTAGAAACTCTCTACATATTGGTATTCAATTCCACCAAGTGCCCAAAGTTTATTCATCCATTTTATAATGGGTCTGGGTCCCCGCAAAGAATGGCCCTATTTTGATTGGACTATTCTCTCCCAGCCAGTTCGAACTTGCTGGGATATCGATTGCTTAAGCCTTAATGAGGCATAGCAATCAATCCCGAGAGCAGCAAACACGGTGCTCTGATTGGTAAATGGCAAAACTAACCCAACCCCTCCCCTAATTCTAACCCTAAACCTCCCTTCCCTGCAGCCTGGCCCTAACCCTCCTTTCCCTGCAGCCTGGCCCTAACCCTCCCTTCTCCCTAGACTAACCCTAAGACCCCCCGACCCGCAGAGCCTGACCCTAACCCTCCCCTTCTATGGCCCTAACCCTAACCGCCCCCTAACACTAAAATTCCCCGGAGAGGTTACTCACCTCTCTGGAGCTGTCAGTGTCGGGTCCTCTGCAATAATGAATGGGTAAGTATGCCGATCGGCACACTCACCCATTCATAAAAAAAATTCTAAAAAGGCTGCCTATTCGAATGATATTTCGTCTGTCTCTATTTCTAAAAGCAGCCCGTTGGAGCAAGCACTGCAACCATTTTATAATAAGAATGGTGTAGTTGGAATGAGTTGAATATTTATTGAGAAATTTACCAACCCCAAAGAATAGCAGAGGTACATGTAGAAAATGATTGCTTTCATTTCCAGAATATCTGAGTAGAATACATGGAATACGAGGTATGTAGAACGTCAGTCTTCTGGGTCATGTCCTTCACAAGTCCTTCTTTTAAGTCAAATCTTTAGAGTCTGGGTATTGGAGGATGCAGTGGGATGTATTAAACTAGGTAGATGTCATTACACAGTTTAGGAGCTGTATAGCTTTGGGAGTTGTTTAATCTGTGCCTCCATCCCAACTGAGAGAAAGAGAAATAAGCTATAGCCATATAGTGGAGTGGGACACGGTTACAGGTAATAACAGCTGAATTGTGGCTGTATCATTGCCGAAATGCTCAGGAAATAGAATATGGCTATTGGGAACAGGTACTGTACCTATTTCAACCCGTTCCCAATAGACACAGGCTATGGTGAATGCAGCAGGCTGAGGTTCAGGTTAGGGCTTAAGAAGGGAGGGTTAGAGGTAGGGCTTAAAGGGAAGGTTAGGGTTAGGCTGCGGGATATGTGGGGGGGTTAGGCCCCAAAGAAGGAAAAGATTAGGGTTAGGGCTCAAGAAGGGGAAGGTTAGAGTTAGGGTTGAAGGGGAAGGTTAGGGTTAGGCAGCAGGAAATGGAAGGTTTGGGTTAGGGGAGGGTTAAGGTTAGGGTTAAGGAGCCTGATCCAGAACTACGCCGATACTCTGTGCTTTACTAAGCACAGACGTATCACTCTCCCCGACACTCCCCCTGTGCGAGCGTATTTTCCCTCGCTTCCGCCGGCTGAAGGCTACCCTAACTTCAGCCGGCCTAAACAAGGGAAAATACGCTTGCACAGGAGCGTTTGGACGCAAACCCCTCCCTCCCTCATTAAACTAACTCCCGTAGTAACGACCCTCCAGCGTTACTACGGCACTGCTACGGACACCCGATCAATGATTGGGCGTTGTCGTAGCCAACGCTGCTGGCTGGCGCCTTAACACCAGCCAGCGTAGTTCTGGATCAGGCCTAAGATGAAGGGCTTACCCTTCACCGTAGAAATCTTTGCGGTAATTGCAGGTAGTCACCTGTTGCAAAACAGACCATCGTAGCAGCAAACCATACCCAGTGGAGTGATGGTGAACCATACTGGATCGATGGGTGACCAGGTGGGAAAAGAGGGAATGTGTTATATAATATTATTTGTGTCATTACAAAGGGAATTACATTGACCTTTACTTGCTATCTTGTTCATATTACTTTCTTGCATTGAAGATACTACAATTCATTTGACAGGTGAAATATGTTGTACTCACGGCACAGATCCGGTGTCCTCCAGTCTACACATACGTCATGAAGTTTGCAATGGTGACTGTAACTTGCAATGGTCCCACAGAAGTCTTGTCCACGACAGCTATTCTCTTCACACAGTGCAAAGAAAGTCCCGGGCTGGACTTTGGAGTGGCATTCTTCAAATGTTTTGGAGAGTAGAACTTTGCACTTGGGGCTGGGAGGCTGAGAACACGCATCATCCAGTTTGGTTTCACATGTTCTTCCTAAATCATCAGTCATGGTCCACTCTCTAATGAACGCACCGCTGTCTTTTGTAACTGAGCCGTCTTTGAGTGTAAAGTCATTGCCTGGGTTTTGGTCACATACACCTGTGTTAAAAAAAAACCCCAAGAAGTTTCTTAGTTTTGAGATATTTCATTTAGAATCCAAAAGGGGAACAAACTCATAAAAAAGGCAAATTTCCATATTTTAACTAAGATTTTTAAATGATAATATTGGGCCATATTAGACTTCAGAGTTTATCACAACGTCTGTGTGATTCAATTAAATTGTGGTCCATTGCATATGCCCAGGGGTGTATAAGAATCCTTTCAAATAAATCGCAATGCTTTCAGATCCGTCCAGATGTAGGAGGAAAGACAATTCCTACAGTGTAGGTAGTAGGAGCTTGACAGGGGGTGTTTCCCCCAAGATACAGTATAGGCAGTACCACCTTTATGGCCTTTGAACTGGGCCCACGCTCCAGGCCCTGAACTCTTGGTCCAGTCGCCCTTATCCTAAGATTTCCTGGCTTATCCTACTAGCTTCAGCTAGAGTGCAGCAGCTCGGTAGCTCAGTGAGTAGCACTTGTCTCATGAGTTCGATTCCCGGACTAGACCTTATCTGTGTTGAGTTTGTATGTTCTCCCTGTGTCTGTGTGGGTTTCTTCCTCCGGTTTACTCCCACATCCCAAAAATGTACCGGTAGGTTAACTAGTTTGTCTGTGTGTTTGTTTGTCTGTGTTAGTGAACTTAGTATATGTAATGGGACAGGGACTGATGTGAATGTGAAATACTCTCTGTAAAGTGCTGCATAATCTGATAGCGCTAAATAAAAACCTGTTCAATGAATAAAGATCCACAGTACATTAGTAGTGTGCCATGGCTCTGTGTGTGATGCTGCTGGGAAATAGTAGCCGCAGAGGCTCTGACTGGCCCCTCCCTCTACAATGGCTGGCTCTGGCTGACCCCTGCCAACCTATTCCCTGGCATACATTATTGAGCCACAGAACAATAATGTACAATAGCAAGCCACGGCACTGTGTCTAAAGATGTCTAGGGCCCATATAAGGCAGTTGTAGAATCCAGGGACCATAGTATGTTTTTACCCCAAGCCCCTCAAACGCTAAGGGCTCTGAGCTTAGGTATTCCCTCTCTCTGTGTACCCAACCCCAGGAACCCCCCGTGATAGAAAACGTAAGGTCAATTCTGGCTGTCTTATAACAATGACTTACCGCAAAGTCCTGATTCCTTTGACGAGAACACATGTGGGTTGAGCTGTAGTATAAATTCATTACTCTTTGGCGCGAATGTTAAAACAAAGTCCAGCTGATGTATCCTAATCTCGTGCATGATAGCGCCAAACACATCCACACTGAATGTGTTGCTGTGATACGGGACTGACACTAATTCTCCATTAACCGAGACCTTTGAAAGAAAAGAATAGTCAAAACAAGCATTCAGAGGAATACCGCTAAAGCAGACATAATGGCGCGGATCGCATGTAAGTCATGTAAACATGTCCATATTCATTAGCAAGGGGGCGGGCCTGAGTCTGGATGGACGGGACTCAGCGGACCACTACCTGATGGAGGCTGAATGAGGCTGACCGTCATACATGGAGTGCTGAGCGCTGTTTTAAGCTCTCACTCCAGGGCCCGTAACAGTTGTACCCCTTGCACCCACTGTAGTTACACCCAAGGGCGTATGGGGCCCGGTAGCTTAAGGGGCCTGGTGACCCAGCAATCACTCCACTGCACCTGTACAGGATGTACTTGCCAGGAGCTGGCGCTTAAGCAGTGTTATGGAGTCTGTCTCTGCAGCACTACAATAGAGGATTATGGTGGATGGACAGTCCATGCACTGTGACTCTCTATAGCTGCGCTGCAAGGACAGATTCCACAACAGATCCTCTATCATTCCATGCACTGAGGCTGACGTGATGACATAAGTGTCTTTGCAGAGAAGATAGACAGTCACCAAGTGCCATTGCTGGAGGCAGCTGAGCTAGGGAGGGACCCTCAGAATACTGATATGGGGCCTACAAAGGTCTAGTTACGCCCCTGGTTACACCCGACTTTCGGACCACCCTTAAGTTACTTTCACCCTAGATTACTATGAACTAGATCCCCTCACAAACTACGCTATGGGCCACATTTACTAAGCTGCAGGTTTGGAAAAGTGGAGATGTTGCCCATAGCAACCAATCAGATTGTAGCTGACATTCTCTAGTATGTAATAAAAAAGTAAGAGCTAGAATCTGATTGGTTGCTATGGGCAACATCTCCATATTTCCAAACTCGCAGCTTAGTAAATCTGGCCTTATGTCATTAGGCGTATACCGAACAATGAGTTAGCCCCAAAGGTTTTATTTATATATACACTATAACACATAGGACCGGTCATGTCAGGGAAACTCCTTTCACTACTAGTTCGATGACAGCATTTTTCATTACAAGCTTTAAATCAGCAATGTTACAAATGTCAACTTAAGAACATATTTGTGACATACTTCACGAGGCAGAAATGTCAGTGTGTGTGTGTGCTTGTATGAACTGGCAATAATCTATTTAATCTGAGCTGTAGATGTAAAGCGATGTTTTTCTTGGTATTTTCTAAGGCGTTACTTACGGGCAGTTTGGGATTTTTTTGCAATGCGTCATCGTTCGTTGGCGATTACTCACGCTCCGTAGTCAATGTGCCAGAGGACGGTTATAAGCTACCAAGTGTTAAATTATATAATATAATATTATATTGGTTGTTGTGTCTAGTTTGCTACCCTCAGTGGGATCAACCCAAAGGTGAACATATGCCATTTCACTTTGCGTATCTTGGCGTGATTTTGCGCATGCTCAGAACCAATGCGCAAACGATTGCGTCTGATTGAGGTCGGAACGCTGCGCCATTTGCATTCTGAAGGGTGAGGGAAGAGTAGGGGGTACGTAGTCAATGTTCAGTAAGGACGTGCCCAATAAGGTGCATCCGATTCAGAACTGAACGCAGGCGGAAGTCCAGAGAGCTGACACTTCACAGACTTTTTTGAACTCTTGCGTTAGAATTTCATAGTTCAAACGCAATACAAAAAATATGAAAATTGCAGCTAAAGCATTGTTTAGGCATAACATTTTTTATATATATTAATGCAAATAATAATTCTTACCTTATTTTTTTTATCATTTTTATTATTCTAATATTGCATTGTTTTCAAGATTTTATCGCAGCGTGCTGCCCTGAACTTGCACTTATATAGTCTTTTAGAAGTACAGTTGTGTGCTCCTGTGGATCAGGCCCCATGCTCAGGGCTGGGGTCAGAAAATGCGGGGCCTTGGACACCACACCTACATGTGACCTCATTGGTGATGTCACATAAGGGCGGGGTGCCGTGGACTTGCTTTAACAGCAGGCTCTTCCCTGCACATGGGCCCGCTAGTGAGCAGCTCAGTAAGAGATACCACCGATACCTGCTGCTGCAGAGCTAGGTAAGTATCGTGGGGGGCTCCCATCAGCTCCCATCTGTCGTCCCCTGATGGCGGCCCTGCCCGTGCCTCCAAAATGACAATTAACACAACAAGAGGGCAACACAAGTCATCATGACAGACATTTAAGTAAATGAGTACAAAGAAACAAAAGAGCAGTGATGCACACAGCAACCAATCAGATTATTGGTCTCATTTTCCCAAATCCACTACTGTCAGCTGCAATCTGATTGGTTGCATTGTAAAACACTGCATTTTCATACTAAAACATTAAACCAAAAAGCAAAAATCATTTTCTCCTTTACAAAATGTGTTGTAACAATGAAAAAAAAAGAAATATTTTTATATAGTAATATATTTGTATCCGTTGTGTGTGGCACTCCTCTCAAAATAGTATGGCGTCTGTGCCTTGGCTAGGTGCTTTACAAAAAAGTCCAAATTATACAAGAGATGATGCCCGGCACTCGACGACTTTCAAAAAACAATCACAGAGTCAGCATATTGGTAAGATCCAACGTTTCAGAGCCTTTATTGTAGCTCTTTCATCAGGGACAGTGTACTAGTAATATATGAAATTTAATAGACATACTGTATAATTAAAATTTCCTTAACTATTAAGAAATGACTTTATACGTGTAATTTTAATATTATACATATTTATTTGTGATATTATCTCATTAATATCATCTATAAAGACAGTACCAGTAAGTATTTTCTGCCTTAGCAGCAGGGTTGCTGACTTTTCAAATGTTCCCGGTGCAGAGGGTGGGACTTAACGGCGCGATTTATGCAAATTGAGCCATTAAGCCCCCCTCCCTGACTATGAATTACCCCTTTTGGGGTTTCACAGGGATGGAAGTGGGGCAATTTGCATCATCAAGTCTCTTCCTGTCCCTGGCAACACTGGTAAGCTAGTATTGCCAGGCAGGGGGGCAGGACTTGAGGCCGTGGTTTCATGGGAATCATGAGCCTCAAGTCCCTTGCGGGAGATTTGCCGGCTCTCCCGGGATACCGGACATTCCGGGAGAGTCAGCAACTATGATTAACAATGTGCAAGCTGTAAATCAGTGTCTTATAGAACATTAGTGACTAGAGACTGAAGATAAGCATCATGAGACCACTTACCTGCATATTGTGTGACAGTTTGATTGTGTCTTGATTGTACTTGACTTGTATGGATTCCATGCAGGTCTGATGGACCAATGAACTGCATTCGCCGTTCTGCAGGATCACTTCAATATTGTTGTTCTTATCATTAAACAACACATAGGAACAGTTGCTGATGAGTTTAAAGTTGAGTCCATCAAATGTGACAATGTGTCTGTTAGAGCTTCCCGTACATGTACCTTATGAGCAACAAATAAGAATAATTACATTCTACCTCACACAGGCTATAAAAGATATTGGTCCGGATTCACAGTTACGTAGTTTTCATCTCCAACCCTAATCTTAACCCTAACCCTAATTCCTTAACCTAACTCCAACCGTAACCCTTAACCTAATCCTAACTCTAATTCTTAACCTTAACTCCTTAACCTAACTCTGACGCTAATCCTAACCTTAACCCTTAACCTAATGCCTAACCCTTACCCTAATCTAACCCTAATTCCATAACCTAATTCCAACCCTAATCCCTAACCTTAACTCTAATTCCTTAACCTAACACCAACCTTAATCCTAACCCTAACCCTTACCCTAATCCTCACCACTAATGCACAGCATACTGGTACAGCAGGTACCGGGAGTAGTAAATGTCACAGCAGGTACTGGGAGTAGTAAATGTAACAGCGGGTACTGGGAAGAGTAAATGTCACAGCAGGTACCAGGAAGAGTTAATGTCCCAGCAGGTACCGGGAGTAGTAAATGTAACAACGGGTACTGGGAAGAGTAAATGTCACAGCAGGTACCGGGAAGAGTAAATGTCACAGCAGGTACCGGGAGTAGTGAATGTCACAGCAGGTACCGGGAGTAGGAAATGTACCAGCAGGTACCGAGAAGAGTAAATGTCACAGCAGATACTGGGAGTAGTGAATGTGACAGCAGGTACCGGGAAGAGTAAATGTCA
>WWET01000842.1:62652-73135 GCA_011038615.1 Limnodynastes dumerilii
CCTGCTGAGTGCTCAAAGGGCATCGGCAGTAGGCATCCAATGGCAGATCCCCGCTGTATCCAGCCTTCCTTGTGTGCGATAGGAGACCCCTCCCCACACAGATACAGACTTACTATCCGCGCACCCTACCTTAATATTTCCACGCCGCCCAGTCCACACATTTAAAACGTGGACAAGAGGAAGGTTGGAAAATGCTTAAGGTGCTTAAACCACCGTTAATGTCAAATTTTAATACCTCACTAGTGCATACACCATCCTTACCCACTGGAAAAGACTTCCAGTACGGGCGTCTGAAACCTATGGATACAGTAAGCTGTGCCCACATGTGCTCTCTTGCAAAGAGCGGAAACCACCTACTTTTTCGTAAGTCTGAATCCGATCCTACGTTTGTGTCATACTACTGGTCCCAACATGCACTGGTGTCTTTATATGGTTGGTTGTGCTGGCACTTGCAGTGCTACAATCAGATGTTTATATTAGAGTCTTTATAATGAAGAGCAACTAAAATGGTCCATGGCCTTTGTAACAAATCATACCAAGAAAGGCTAGAGGAACTAAACATGTATAGCTTGGAGCAGAGAAGGGAGAGGGGGGACATGATAGCAGCTTTCAAATACATCAAGGGTTGTGACCAGCTAGAGGAGGGTACCATTTTTCAAAAGAAAAGGTGTAATAGAACACGAGGGCATGAATATAAACTGGAGGGTGGTAGATTCAAAGGAAAATGTGCGGATAATGAGGTCAGTGAAAGGGTGAGAGATAAGTGGAATATTCTCCCATCTGAGGGGGTAGAGGTAACACAGTAGAACAGTGTAAACATGCTTGGGATAAATATAAGGATATTCTAAATCTTAAACTATATGGAGGGTAAATAGGGTCAGTATAGTTTTAAATAAACAACTGGGTAGACTGGATGGGCCATGTGGCTCTTATCTGCCGTCACTTTCTCTGTTTCTATTTTTCCTCTAAATGAGCTGGCAGCATTTACCTTTCTTTGGTTTCCAGCGTCATCACGGCACACAACCTTGACGCTATCTGAAAAAAATAAGGGTTAAAACAGCGTTGTAAGTTTTGACAGTGTAAGCATTCTTGTCTGTCTGCCTGTCTGCCTGCCTGCCTGCCTGTCTGTCTGTCTGCCTGTCTATCTATCCAGTGACGTCACTAGGGTTGGTTTCTCCCCCATTAAGTCTTTCTATACAACACCTTAGTAATGTTTTTTGTACTCTTACTCATAAATCATTATTCCAATTAATCATCATAATAGTAATACATAAAGTAGCAAAATAAAAATTTCATCTTTAAATTACAGTATCATACGCACTACCTATATGTATTTACATTAACATAGTTTAAAGGGGTTAAAGTGAAAAAGTCAGCCCCACCCCCCCCCTAAAAAGTCATAATTACAGCCCTCCTTGTATGTCTCATTCATCATTACAGCCCTCCTTGTATGTCCCAGTCATCATTGCAGCCCTTATTGTATGTCCCAGTCATCATTACAGCCCCCTTGTATGTCCCAGTCATCATTACAGGCCTTCTTGTATGTCCCAGACATCATTGCAGCCCTCATTATATGTCCCAGTCATCATTACAGCCCCCCTGCATGTACCAATTATTATTACAGTCCCACATCTGCTCCTCATTAATTTCTTTCCCACAAGAACTCAGTGACTGAATGATACAGGTAAAACTTTAGTAAGAACGCACATAGTATATTATAAACAGCAATGTCTATATCTTCTTACCAGTACAAAGCTTGTGCATAAAATCATCATGAAGTAGAACCATAGTAGGAAGGTCCTCAAACAGTTGTAGTTTTGTAATTCTTTCATTAGCGGATGGTCCAGCAAGAACTGACAATTCATCCTCATCGTATCTGAATCCAACTCCAATTGGAAAAACGGATACTCCTGAATTGACAAATGGGATTTTATTGTATATTCATTATAGCATGAGGTGTGTCAAGTGTGAAGGAAATTCCTTACTTTCTGTTTTTGAATGGTAATTTTTGTTATACATGTTATTCTTTTGCACAACCAACTTTTATCCATCAAGAGTGGTATTGCCATGGATACCATTCTCTACTCTATATCTCTATGGTCCAGCATTCCATCTCTGTCTGTGCCAGTTGTCCTAACCCACAAACCTACTGGGGCCGATCAAGAATTCAACGTACGTTTCTGTGCGTTAATTCGGACTGTGGATGCGCAGAATGGAAGCAAATGCATCCACAAGTCATTCATATTAAGATCAGAATGGAAGTTGGGCGTCCGGGGCTTGCGTTCTGAGGAGCGTGTAGAGGGGGGGAAGGGAATGCCAAGGCAAGTGCACCCAGTTCAGAGCAGACGGAACTGAAGTCTGTTTACGTTTAAATATTTGCGCCTCTCACAGGTCATGTCTAAGGGCCGGACTCAGATCTAATAAAGTCACCCAACTTCCGCACGCTGATTACGGAAGTCGGGTGATTATCTGCAGGGCCGCCATCAGGGACAAACAGCCGGGACTACTGTCCTGGGCCCTGAGCTGATGGGGTCCGTGATACTTATCTTAGCTGTAAACAGCAGGTATCGGCAGCAGGATACCGCTGATGCCTGCTGCTTAGAGCTGTACATTAGCGGATCAATGTATAGGGAAAGACCTCCCTGTGCATCGCGCCACTATTAATGCAGGTCTGTGGCGCCCCGCCTCTTATATGACGTCACATGTGATGTCACGTAGGGGGTGGGGTGCCACGGATGTGTATCTGGCGACGGCCATGATTATATTGCAGTGCAGATGCACATGCCAGATGTTACATGTCGGATCTCCAGGCGTACAGAACTTTGTTACGTTCACCTGGACATCCGTGCAACAGGGGCGGCGCATCCCCTCCAGGGGGGAGGTACATGCAAATTATACAGTAGGGGCTGGGTTTTAGTGTTCCATGCGGATCAGTGGTTGTACAGACTCCTGATCCGCACAGGACATATAAGGTAGGGTTATGGCAGCGGGAGTGCTGTCATAACCGCACAAGAGAGGGGAGTGACAGAGGAGTTCACTCACCTCTTCCGTGCAGACTGCCAGATCTTTGTGCGTATGGAAACCATACAGAGGTCTGAATCTGTCCTAAGTCCGGAGGGGCACACAATAAATGAGATATTTCAGCCACTTAGGATTTCAATTTCAAGCTGTGACCACCAGAGGCGGAACTAGCGAGTTGTGGGCCCAGGTGCAAAAAATATTCTTTGGCCCTGATGATATCCCAGCTAACCCGGTGGGGAGCTTCGGCGGTGCGTTGATGACGGCTGTGGGCCCTTGTATCAGCGTGGACCCTGGTGCGTTGCACTTGTTACACCAATGGTAGTACCAGGGACCACACATCCATAGGCAGAGAATTGCTAATTGTTAATATACAGTAATAAAAAAAAATGCTAAACAATATTTGTTTCATAGCCTTAGTGAGTACATATTCCAACTGATGTGTTTGCACTATTTGTGACATTATAATACAGTCCACTCGCTTGTGACTCAATAGCGTGCGTAGCCCTACACTTTGTCCTATATAGTACAATCAATCCAGAAGTCCTGTTGTGTGCGCTTCTGAATCTCAGGTACAGCGCCACCTACGTTATCTCTGCACTCAAGTATGTTGTAACAACACACAAACGTGCATTGTGCTAGTATTTGTGTACAGGTGTGGATGGAGCCCACTGAACAATCCTCCTGTTGTTTCATGAAAGCTATAGAAGTGACCGGATTGAAGAGGATACAATGGTTGCACCCATCTTGATGTCCTAATATGTATGCAAGCATAACTGAAGTTTATAAAAACAGGTCAAATAAAGATATATAAAATTACTGTTTGCGGCAGCAAAGCTTGCTGCAAAATCCACTTGATCCGCAGACTTGTCTGCAACAATGATGACTACAATCTTAGTGGAATAAGGTCTTGCTCCGTGTATTTCCGACATTGCACTCCGTACTGCAAATTGCAATGCGTCTCCTATAATAAAGAAAAATATATAAACTTATTAGTCTCTACCGAAAGGTCAAAGATGGTCATATAGAAACTGTCAAATATGCAGGAGCACAATTTTTATACTCTATAAGCTGGATCCAGACTTAAGTAAGTGCTTGAAATGAGTTACTCCTGGAATAAACCATGTTGATTGCAGGGGGAGTCAAGGTAATTGTATTCTTTGCATGCAGGGATATATCTTTAAATTGCTTACTGCACACAGATACTGACCAGCTTTACTATCACACTGTTATTTAGACTTGGGATAGGAAACATCACCTCTCAACTCTAATACTGTTTACAACAGATTAAATATGAATCCCCTACAATCACCATGGTTTAGCCCAGGAGTGACTAATTTCAAGCACTTACTTAAGTCTGAATCCAGCCCTATGTAAATACACCTAATTGTCCACAGCACATAGCTATTTATGGAAAAGCCTGTGTTAAATCTGCAACAGTCTACTTTTACAGGTCATTCAAAACTATGTACAAGGCACCTTAAAATATCTAAAAATATGAGTGAATCACTAAATTCAATCTACCATTTACTCAGACTTTCACTGTTTGACATGGATATGTCTACTATCCAAAGTAAGATCTGCATGTTATTTATAAGCTTACATGTTACATTGCTACTTCATTGATCAGGAATGATCCTTAAAATATTCTATAAATGATGCTATGACATTAATTTATTTTCTTTGTTAATTGTAGAAACACAGAGTGTGTCTTAACTTAGTCCAACAGCTTCCATGTGTCAGTGACTCCATTGTCAATCAGTAATATTGAAGGTACCGCCATGGGTACTCACAGACAGGGCTAATGACACCAATGGTCCAGTTAAGAGATATGTGTGTATTTACATATTATTATGATGTATCATCATTTAAAAATGCTGGACAGGATGCAGACATCCTAATGATAGCCCACTTACTCTCTCCAGATGTTACGTACGCTTTACATGTGTACTTCCTATCGTATGGAACTCAGTTCTGTCCGACAGGGCCGTTCTTCCCCTCCGCCCGCAAAAAGTACGCAAAGTGGGCGGGGGAAATGGAAATGATACAGGGCCGTATTCAGAGATCCGTTTCTAACGAAAGTTCCGTGCGTATTTTTAGGATTGGATCAATTTTGCATCAACTGCGCATGCGTAGTAATAGTGATACGCCGTCTACGTTGAGGATAAGGTCGGAAATGCCAAAGGGACGGACTTGTGAATCGGGCGGTGAAAACTCCGACCCTAAGTGCCGTAAATATCCGCAACTAAGACACGTAAGGTCGGAAGTAAGTGCGGTTTATTAGGGCAAGTCAATGCAGGTCTAACTTTTCGTCCGCCCGGAGAAAGCACGGGGAGTGACAGGATTTTTTGGTAGGTGTAACCTGCTCCAACCTGCTCTGTCCGTGCGTATATTTGCGGACCGATTGCATGACGGAAGTCTGAATACGGCCCACAGTGTGGGTATTAACTACCAGATCAGCGGTCGGATGGACTGTTGGTCCGCAAGTGTGACTTAAGGCTGCCTTTTGGCGGCATAAGTCACTTTTATTACTCACAAGAGAGGGGAGTGACAGGGGGAGTTCATTCCCCTCTCTCCTGCGTACTACCAGACACCCACACATACAGAAAACATGCGGGGGTCTGGATCTCGTCCACTATTATTACTTACCAATTTTGCCTGGGCCTTCTCCCATTTTTTGTATAGTGTCTACTGATTTTATAAGATGTATCTTGTCCTGGGAGTCTGCCCATGCAATTTCCATTATAGGTATCAACCCATATTGAAGGACTGCCAGCCGTGTTGTTTCAGTACCTGTAAATAAATAAGTAGATGATCAAACACATATCTGCAACTTCCTGATAAACGATCAGATCCAGAGTTTGAACATAAAAGAGGAAGGTTACGGCTGAGCAAAACGATTTAGATTTCAGGGGGAGTCAAATTAATTGTATTCTTTGCATGCAGGGATATATCTTTACTTTTGCTTACTGCATACCCTCCAACATTTTTTTATGGAGGGGTGTGTCTGTGAAGGGGGCATGGCTTGTCCCATAAATGGGCATGGCTTTAATCTGCTTTCATTTGAAAGTATGATAAGGTGTAAAATCTAATTTTACACCTTATCGTATGAGCTAAGAACTCACAGGAGAGGATCTTGTCACTTTATCAGAGTTGTAGGAGTCTGTAGGTGAGTATAGGGGGGAGGGAACTGCTGGGTCAGAATCCGGTACAGGAGCCCTTTTAGCCAGTACAGACCATTAAAAATCGGTACTGTACCTACTAAATAGGTACAGTTGGAGGGTATGTTACTGCACACAGATACTGACCAGCTTTTCTTTTATATTGTTATTTAAACTTGGGTTGGGAAACATTACCTCTCATCTCTAACATAGTTGAAAGATGAAATATGACTCCTCTGCAATGAACATAATTGTGCCGAGGTGTAACTTTCCTCTTATGTTCAAACTCTGGTGGGCAGATTTACTAAGCTGTGGGTTTGGAAAGGTGGAGATGTTGCCTATAGCAGATTGTAGCTCTCATTTTCCTATTATATACTAGAGTGTCAGATAGAATCTGATTGGTTGCTATGGGTAACATCTCCACTTTTCCAAACAGTGGCGACAAGTACATTAACCATCTCTTAACTCTTACCCTAACCCTAATCCATACCTTAACTCTAATGTTAAAGTTCTCCTTCTTGCAGCCTAACTTTAACCCTCCCTGTCACGAAAACAGGTTCACCCAGCCAGTTCCCAAAAATCTAAAATGGCTGCCCTTCGAAATAGAGACAGCTGAAAAGGAACTTTCGGCTGTCTCTTTTTCCAAAGGCAGACCATCGGACCAGGAACTCCCACCGCACGAAGACTAATCCTACTCGCTAATGGGGTTGGGTAATTGTCGAAATAGGGCCATTTGACATAACACCCGTTCCCAATAGGAAATCTTCTGTTGTCCATATAAATGTCCTTTGCCGGTTGTTATATCGACAGGCAGAATGTCGACAGGTCAAATTGTGGGCAGGACAAAATGTCGACAGGTGAATATTATGTTAGTATTACATCTATATTACATGTATATTATTATATTTCTGAAGTTTTTTACAAGTCGCCTGCATTACATTAAGTTTACAGACGTTATAAACAAATACTAAAATAATACGCAACTGTTGACATTTTGACTTGTAGATATTTTGACCTGTTGACATTTCATATCAGACCCCCTCAGTGTCAGTAAAAAAAAAGTAGTTCTAAGCAGCAGCTGCGTCCCATAAAAACTTGCTAGTAAATAAATGAATATATAAAGTGTGCTGAAAAGAATTGCAGAGAAACAAGTGAATTGCTCGGGAGATATGTAGACCGGTAGCCAGCATACCGTGAGCCATACCAAAGAAGAACTAGTGAAGATATTTAAATATAAGCCCCCATTTGAATAATGGTTTTAGTCTTACCAATATGAGCATTTTTTATAAAATTCTTCACAAAACTTTTCATATAGTCAAACTCTGATGGCCTGACATTGGAACTGCCATCAAGCATGATAATCACATCCATTGGCTTCATACAAAGTGCTGCAAAACAAAACAAACAGTGCGACAATATTATTATTCATAAAGATCCACAAACGAAGAAAAAGTAAATCCTGGGCTACAGCTGTTAGCGGAATTACGTATATGTTGTATGTAATTCCCGTTTTATGACGTTACGTACGCCAGCTTTTATGAAAAAGGGGGCTTTCCCCCCATGACGCATGTTGTATCTACGCCATAAAGGCGGAGATAGACATGCTAATTAGGGGACGCGGTGGGGGAAGCCCCTGTACGATCAGCTATGCGTAAGGCCACATACCTGATCGTAAAAGTTAGGGTACTACCGACAGTGGGGAATGAATGGGGCGTGCACTCCCCTCAACGATGCCGGCCCGTAAGGCGCCCATAGGTCAGGATCCGGCCCAAAGAGCCTTATTCACACTGAAGAAGCTGTGGTTTCTTAAATGTGGTTCTTTAGGAAATGACCTACTATGCATGCGTGGTAGGTCATTTACGCCATCTACGTGCCGGTCTTTAAAGACCGCACTTAGAAATTTAAGAAAGAAGAGACGTGCCATGGTAGCCTCTGTCCTTTTTTTAAGAAGAGTGGGAGGGATTTAAATTAGCTGGGGCGGAGGTCACTGTTCGTATGTTCTTTCTTAAGAAGCTATGATGCTGTATAACAGACAGATAGAGTAAATAGTTTACCTGTGGGAGTCGTAATAGTGGATATGACTGTACTTTTACCAATATCTAGGTTTGTAATAACTTGCTCTGTGATGGTTCCAAACTGACCAAAATTGTCGAGGATTATTTGCGGGTGGAAAATCTCGAGCTCCCTTATACGGGGACCCACAGTTATAGGGTAAACATCCATAGTTTCATAATTAGTTATAGTATCAGTAGGTGGATTGGATTGTACCATGTACACCAAATTGGGAGTTTGCTGCTGTGTGTTATAATGATTGACTATGTTCTGGTTGATGTAGTGAAGGACCTTCCCGGTGTTCGTAGAATTTCCACCCATAAACTCAATCTCTCGGATTCTCTTAATAATGTCCTGTTTTGTGTATTTTTCTGTAAAAGTGTATTCCACAGTTATTGAGAAAGAATATTGGATGATGGTGATGTAGATTGTTTCTTTGTCTAGATCCATTCTCTGGATGACATCTTCAAGAAACGTTAGGATCTTCGTAAAATTCGCTTCCCCAATCTTGTCAGAGCCTTCAATTAAGAAATACAGATGTTTCCCTTTAGTTGTAGGGACTTGAGTTGGCTCTGTGGAGCCCTTTGTTGGGGTTACTGTGGGGATTGGTGGTTTCAGAATGGTAGCCTTTGTAGGTTCCGGGACTAAGCCACACAAGTAATCAAGGATTTCGTCCTTGTGGAGTGGTAACTCTGCTACATTGGAATAAATGAATGGGTTCTTTAACTGTGATTTAAACTGCCTTTGAATGAGTTTTATTTCATCCATGTCAACGTGAGGGCCAATTCCGACCGGTATCACGGTGATATTACGTCTTATCGCGTACTTCACCGTACTCTCTATGCTCTTGGGACTTTTGCTGGCTGTCAACAACATGATAATTTTTGGTGCGTTTTGCCTTGGAGCCTCGGAAAACACATAGACAGAGGCGAATTTAATGGCTTCTGCGGTCGAAGCAGCCTGTTTGCCAAAATACTTCATGTTTTTGACTTGAGCAACCAGTTCAGAAAGTTTCTTTTTCTCTTTAAGTCCAAATGCCTTAATCGCCTGTGATAACAGATACTGGTTAACAGATACACGGATTCTTCTTTGCGAGATACGGATTTTTTCCATAATATTGGCAACAAAGTCTTTCACGGCTTCAAACTCAGTTTGGGAAAGTTTTGAGGAGCCGTCCAGCATGAATACCAGATCCATGGCCTTCTCGCAGGTGTATGTCCCAGGTAATACCGTTGCCTCTTCCTCCTCTTCTTCTTCTTCAGCTTCGGTAGGAATCGGTTGCACAGGTGGTGGCGTTGTTACTGTATGTTTGGCGCATGGGACACAATGTAGATTTTGTTCATCACAATAGCTAGACAAAAAAAATATCAAATATGAAAATTACTTTGACCTGTATTCTGACATTGATTTTATTTATTTGTGTTTTCACAGCAAGTAACATATCAGTTTGTCATTATCAAATGAACACAAAATACAATTAGGATCTAAATCACACACAGGTTTTTTCACTTGTTTATATATGTCTATTTTTCTTAAACAAAAACATCTGTAGCTAATAAATTAATGGAATGGGCAACATCTCCAATTTTCCAAACCCACAGCTTAGAAAATCTGGCCCTTAAACTGGCCACACACCATTTTATTTCCTTGGTTCACAACAAAAACGCTCCAATTGGTGTATCCATGGTTAGATGACAACACACTACCTGATAATCAGGCTGTGCACCTACCGTTATCAACTCTATCCTAATAGACATAGCGGCGGTCTGATGACGATTAACAAGACAGAGCGTTTTTGGACAAATCAGTCAAACTCTATGCAATCATTTAAGTGATCACCCCAATTACCGAGTACTGTGTAGCCAGCTTTATTTTGTGTATCTAGCTTATCATAACATTGCCTCTATCAGGCAGCCTTTGGCATTACAAACAGGGCTGTAATTAGAGGGGTGTAATAGGAGGCATCCCCCAAGCTGTAAAAAAGGCCGAAATTGGGCACCAGTAAGTACATTTTTGAGGTTATAACTGGATACTAATTCATGGTTGGGCTTCTTAAGTGCGGGGAAATAAGATATAAGCTACTACGCATGTGAGTGGGAGGTGGAGGTATGGAAGGCGGGGTAGGGGAAGGAACATTTGTATTCTCCTTATTTAGAAGGATAATACGAATGGGAACTTAGGGAAGCCCTATGCACTCTTAAATGCTGGTTAACCTGTGGCACTCCAGGTGTTGTGAAACTCCGAGTCCCCGC
>WWET01000842.1:104873-127801 GCA_011038615.1 Limnodynastes dumerilii
AAAATAGTTTTCCTGGCAGTGCTAGATACACCTATGGGTGGAGCTATTCACAGGACACACCTCTTTGGCGGTACAGGACACACCCCTTTGGTGCAGCGCCTTGATAGTGCTCTCACAATCTCCCTGATATTCAATTGCAAAAGTAGGCAACCATGCAGTAGAACTACTCACAGGACACACCTCTTTGGCGGTACAGGACACACCCCTTTGGTGCAGCGCCTTGATAGTGCTCTCACAATCTCCCTGATATTCAATTGCAAAAGTAGGCAACCATGCAGTAGATTCCTGGACATATATCTATACATAAACAAAATACCGCACATTCCAATGAATATTGTATATCAATGGCCTGCACTAGAGTATCTCCATTATAATATACAAGACACAAACAAAACAATACTCTCCAAGAGAATTTTTGTCCAAATCTGTTCTCCCATAGAAATCTATAGGGACCAATAAGGGAGACTATAGGGTTGGGAGATTTATGGCACACACCTGTCTTATAAAGCAGAGTCAGATACAGAAAATACCCATTAAAAAATACTTTTATTTATTCAATTAATAAACATAATGGCGAAAAAATGACTAAGGAGGATCACACGACCGGCAGACCATCGGCTCCGTGTGCACCGGAGCTTCCGTCTATTTGGCCCATACGCGGCTGGATCATTTGCTTACAGGCTCACTTGTACTGCCCATAGATAGGTAAGGGATAGATAAGCTCATTACAGAGCAGAAGTGCATCCGTGAGGACGTTAATGGGATTTAGGGTTTTTTCCCCTGCTTGCATTTTTTAGGTAACCTTTTCCCTACTCAAGCCTGTTACATTTTGTTATTTTTTACTACAATGCTGCCATAGTGTGTTCCGTCTGCCGGTATTCTTATGATTCACAATATGATAGCATGTACACTGAGAAATCTGTTTATTGATAATGAGACATTTAAATCACAATAATATTTTCGCCATTATATTTTTTAATTGAATAAATAAAAGTATTTTTTAATGGGTATTTTCTGTATCTGACTCTGCTTTATAAGACAATAAATAAATCTCCCAACCCTTTATTCTCCCTTTTTTGGTCCCTATAGATTTCCATGGGAGAACAGATTTGGACAAAAATTCTCTTGGAGAGTATTGTTTTGTTTGTGATTCCTGGACATAAGCTGGGTACATGGGCCTGATGCAGACCTACGCCCGCGAGCGTAGCGTATGTTCGTCCAGGCGTATAAACTTTCACGCCCATGACACTCCCATTGATTGTACCGACTTACGGCGGCTGAACCCTACCCTAACTTTTTCAAGCGTCCGTGCGAATTTTCGTACCGATACTCTGGTCGTACGGGGCTTAGCACGCCCATACTGTACAATTTAAATGGCTATCCCCGCCTCTGTGTAGTAACTCGAGCGTCCGGACTATAGTCGTACAAAACGCACGCCCCTTGGGCGAAAAATACGCTGAGATTCCAAGGCCTGCCAGAGAGGTCACCAGTTCCACTCTGGCATTGAACTGTAGTTCCAGGATCCACCTGGGGGGTCATCAGAGTGCCTGTGCTTATTATCTTGGACTCTAGTCACCTGTTGCTCCGGCATATAAACCAGCTACTCCAGTGACTAGATTTACTAAGCTGCGGGTTTGGAAAAGTGGAGATGTTGCCCATAGCAACCAATCAGATTCTAGATGACACAATACAATATATAAACTTAATTGGCGCTTGATCTGGTATCTAGATCATAACCTCACCATGAAAAATTAATATAGAATCAGACAGCTGCTCTCAAGGATGACTAATGCTATGAAGAAAACATACACTGAAAAAAGAGAGCGCTAATAAGATTCTATATAATAAAACTAAAATAATACAAATTTTAATATGATACATTTCACACTCCAAAAAGGCATATATGACAGCAAACATAAATAAATGTATATCAAATACAACAGATAACAAAATATCCAATAGCAGCAAAATCGGATAAGAATATGTCAAACTTCAGCAAAATAATGAATGAGCTTCTCAATATTTTTAATAGTCCAAGCAATTCAATGCACAACAGGTCATTCCCGCTTAATGCAGCAAGATTAGCTCCGCCTTCAGGGCAACAGCAGTTCAAAAGAGAAGAGACGTAGAACGTTCCTGCTTAATAAACTGACTGAGCAATTATGTAATTTTGTTCACATGTATTATGCTCCCAAATATCGGCACTTGAATAATTAGTATCTGTGCTGGTAGTAACAGACAGTATATCAATTTGTTGCAGCTATATATTCGATAAGGAATCTCTCCAAGCTTGGTATATTATTTGAAATGATGCATAGTAAGTAAAGGGAACGAACCAGCCAGGACTACCGATGATGTTACATTGGGCGCAGCCCAATTGGTGTGTCCCTGGCCCCAGAAATTCTGAAGGCGGACCTGTGGGCAATTACAAAGTGATGAACCAAAGAGACATGCTACATCAGGCCTGGCCAACCTGTGGCTCTCCAGGTGTTCTAAAACTACAACTCCCAGCAGGCTTTGTCTGGTATCAGCTATGCCTATGCAGTTAAATCTTGCTGGGCATCGTAGTTTCAAAACACCTGTAGAGCCACAGGTTGCCCAGGTCTGGGCTACATCATTGCGTGTACAGATCAGGCCAAAGCATATCTACTACACACCTACTATATAACATCTCTTTTACAAGTAAACACTTATGAAAGATAAATGTTTTGGCAAAATTCTCTAAAGTGGGAATTAATCAATGTACGGTTTGCTAAATATTCCACTTGTGGTAAATCCGAAGACACCATTTCAAACCGTGAACATCTGAAGGTCACTTACGGCAAAATTCCGGCGACCTCCACTCGATGATTACACCCTTCCTGGAGCAGGCGGCGGCGTAGGTGGAGAAGGCGGAACACATACACTCCTTCCCGTTGGAGCAGGCACAAGTGTCATAGCGGCAGTTTTTCAGATACGGAAGGGGGTTGACTTCATTGTGGCAGGGCTGGAATATGTAGTCCAGGAGGCCTGCGCAGGCGTCCTCCGCGTATCTGGCTAAAGAGGAAACGTGACATAAAAAAGACTCATCATTTTATTTATATGCATCATTAAAAAAAGACTATCAGAACGACATGCAGAACGATGAACAGACGCAAAGTCCTATTTTTAGAAGTGAACAATCTTGCAATGGACTAAGCATGATGTTAAAATACTGATCAACACACGTGTCAATCCCACTCTTGATATCCGGGCAGTTCTCCCGGTATCCCGGAAGAGCCTGCAAATCTCCCGCAAGGGACCTGAGGCCTGTGGTTTCATGGAAATCGCAGCCTCAAGTCCGGTCCTCCTGCCTGGCAACACTAGTGTTGCTATGGACAGGGAGGAACTTGATGCTGCATCAAGCCCCGCCCCCATCCCTATAAAAGCTAACAGGGTGTAACTGATAGTTAAGGGGTGGGGCTTAATGACTCCATTTGCATAAATTACATCATTAAGCCCCACCCCCTGCATGCCTCTGTGTCTTCCCTCCGGGAACTCCCAGATAGAAGCTATTAAAAGTCGGCAACCCTGGTCAATTCTCCCTGCGAGTCCGGGAGACTCTCTATAGAGCTTCTATTACTTCTTTTTTTTAAAACTGAGTTTATTTTGAGTTTTGCAGAACAAAAATACAAATACAACAATAATCCCCATTCTCCACCCCCATCCACCAGCTTCCCCGAGAGAGGCATGCAAAGTCAAGTCGCCATTATTACATTATTAGAGTGGAAATACAACGTGTAAAAAATATGAGCAATAAAAACTTAGAACCGTATTCAGACTTCCGTGCTGCGATCAGAGCGCACATATACGCACGGATGGAGCAAGTAACACCCACCAAAACCCCAGTCACTCTCCTTGCTAATCCGTGCTCACAGAGACTTCCACCTTCATAGACCAGCTGTAACTTTCCGTGGCCTTTTCCGAGCGTATGTGTCCTTTGTCCGTGCGTATATTTATAATCCCGCCCACTTCCCTTCATTTAAATGCCCCACGCCCATTTTTATGTAAATTCCTCTATGCTTATTTATGCATGGGAGATCTGTGCGTATTCACCCACGTGCGATCCACAAGTCCATCCGTGAGGCACTTCCGTGCGTAAAGTCTACGTGAACTGCGTATAAAAAGTTACTACTAATGCGCAGTTGAAATGTACTTAAAAATATGCACGGAAAACGGAGAAAAATCGGATCTCTGAATACGGCCCATAATGAGATTTTATTACTGCTGTACTAGCCGGTAATAATGAGACAAACAAGGCGCATAAATATTGGGGGCAAAAGAGGTGCAGCTGCTACGGGGTCTGAAGGAGAGGGGGACCCATGACAGTCAATCCCCATGCACTGCACTGTAAGCAAGCTGTTAGATATTGACAGCTTAAAACAGCGCTCAGTGTATGTATGTATAGTGCTGGAGCGCTCAGTGTATGTATGTATAGTGCTGGAGCACTCAGTGTACGTATGTATAGTGCTGGAGCGCTCAGTGTATGTATAGTGCTGGAGCGCTCAGTGTATGTATAGTGCTGGAGCGCTCAGTGTATGTATAGTGCTGGAGCGCTCAGTGTATGTATAGTGCTGGAGCGCTCAGTGTATGTATAGTGCTGGAGCGCTCAGTGTATGTATAGTGCTGGAGCGCTCAGTGTATGTATAGTGCTGGAGCGCTCAGTGTATGTATAGTGCTGGAGCGCTCAGTGTATGTATAGTGCTGGAGCGCTCAGTGTATGTATAGTGCTGGAGCGCTCAGTGTATGTATAGTGCTGGAGCGCTCAGTGTATGTATAGTGCTGGAGCGCTCAGTGTATGTATAGTGCTGGAGCGCTCAGTGTATGTATAGTGCTGGAGCGCTCAGTGTATGTATAGTGCTGGAGCGCTCAGTGTATGTATAGTGCTGGAGCGCTCAGTGTATGTATAGTGCTGGAGCGCTCAGTGTATGTATAGTGCTGGAGCGCTCAGTGTATGTATAGTGCTGGAGCGCTCAGTGTATGTATAGTGCTGGAGCGCTCAGTGTATGTATAGTGCTGGAGCGCTCAGTGTATGTATAGTGCTGGAGCGCTCAGTGTATGTATAGTGCTGGAGCGCTCAGTGTATGTATAGTGCTGGAGCGCTCAGTGTATGTATAGTGCTGGAGCGCTCAGTGTATGTATAGTGCTGGAGCGCTCAGTGTATGTATAGTGCTGGAGCGCTCAGTGTATGTATAGTGCTGGAGCGCTCAGTGTATGTATAGTGCTGGAGCGCTCAGTGTATGTATAGTGCTGGAGCGCTCAGTGTATGTATAGTGCTGGAGCGCTCAGTGTATGTATAGTGCTGGAGCGCTCAGTGTATGTATAGTGCTGGAGCGCTCAGTGTATGTATAGTGCTGGAGCGCTCAGTGTATGTATAGTGCTGGAGCGCTCAGTGTATGTATAGTGCTGGAGCGCTCAGTGTATGTATAGTGCTGGAGCGCTCAGTGTATGTATAGTGCTGGAGCGCTCAGTGTATGTATAGTGCTGGAGCGCTCAGTGTATGTATAGTGCTGGAGCGCTCAGTGTATGTATAGTGCTGGAGCGCTCAGTGTATGTATAGTGCTGGAGCGCTCAGTGTATGTATAGTGCTGGAGCGCTCAGTGTATGTATAGTGCTGGAGCGCTCAGTGTATGTATAGTGCTGGAGCGCTCAGTGTATGTATAGTGCTGGAGCGCTCAGTGTATGTATAGTGCTGGAGCGCTCAGTGTATGTATAGTGCTGGAGCGCTCAGTGTATGTATAGTGCTGGAGCGCTCAGTGTATGTATAGTGCTGGAGCGCTCAGTGTATGTATAGTGCTGGAGCGCTCAGTGTATGTATAGTGCTGGAGCGCTCAGTGTATGTATAGTGCTGGAGCGCTCAGTGTATGTATAGTGCTGGAGCGCTCAGTGTATGTATAGTGCTGGAGCGCTCAGTGTATGTATAGTGCTGGAGCGCTCAGTGTATGTATAGTGCTGGAGCGCTCAGTGTATGTATAGTGCTGGAGCGCTCAGTGTATGTATAGTGCTGGAGCGCTCAGTGTATGTATAGTGCTGGAGCGCTCAGTGTATGTATAGTGCTGGAGCGCTCAGTGTATGTATAGTGCTGGAGCGCTCAGTGTATGTATAGTGCTGGAGCGCTCAGTGTATGTATAGTGCTGGAGCGCTCAGTGTATGTATAGTGCTGGAGCGCTCAGTGTATGTATAGTGCTGGAGCGCTCAGTGTATGTATAGTGCTGGAGCGCTCAGTGTATGTATAGTGCTGGAGCGCTCAGTGTATGTATAGTGCTGGAGCGCTCAGTGTATGTATAGTGCTGGAGCGCTCAGTGTATGTATAGTGCTGGAGCGCTCAGTGTATGTATAGTGCTGGAGCGCTCAGTGTATGTATAGTGCTGGAGCGCTCAGTGTATGTATAGTGCTGGAGCGCTCAGTGTATGTATAGTGCTGGAGCGCTCAGTGTATGTATAGTGCTGGAGCGCTCAGTGTATGTATAGTGCTGGAGCGCTCAGTGTATGTATAGTGCTGGAGCGCTCAGTGTATGTATAGTGCTGGAGCGCTCAGTGTATGTATAGTGCTGGAGCGCTCAGTGTATGTATAGTGCTGGAGCGCTCAGTGTATGTATAGTGCTGGAGCGCTCAGTGTATGTATAGTGCTGGAGCGCTCAGTGTATGTATAGTGCTGGAGCGCTCAGTGTATGTATAGTGCTGGAGCGCTCAGAACTCATACATGGAGCTTCCTTGCCGAGGCTAATTTGCCGCACAGAAGACAGCATCAGGTGGCTGCGTTTCATTGCCTAAGCATAGGTACTGGTACTGCGCATAGGCTGTACTCAGTGGCGTATCTATAGTGGGTGCAGGGTGTGCAATGCACACAGGCCCCTCAGAACAGGGGGTCCCTTGGCACACACCCTAATAAAACATTAAAATATAAGTAAAACAAAAAATCTATATGAACTAGTTTTAATGAATTTCTATCTAATAAACATATTTCATAAAAAAAAAAAAAACACAAATATAGAGACCGAAGCTTTTAAACTTGTCGGGGTGCGCGTCTGGCTCTGATCCCAAGGAATGCGCAGTGATTTTGCCTTTTGGGACTTGAAATTTTCCAAGTCCCAAAAGGCAGCTACTGCGCATGTGCCGAGACTGCAAAGGCTCCCTGACCATCATGGGACCTCGCCGGAGGGGTAAGTGAGCCTGGTTGCTATCATTAGCGCTCAAATAGAGCTCTATATTAGCTGATATTCTCTTATCACACTCGCTCTTATAATCTGTGTCATTTTGATGTACTGTGACTGCAAATAGATACAAAAAATAATAATAACAATCTTGTTCTACAAAAGTAAGTTTTCACTTTCACATGTGGTGCAAACTAAGAAATCCCTATCCCCTAGGCATACGCCCTGATGAGGTTCTCTCATCACCTGACGTAACATTTGTCACCCGTACAGACGCACTCTCTTGGCCAAACTCTTCCCCTTAAAAAAGGTTTTAAAAAAAAAAAATGTAACTTTTGTCAGTAAGGACGTTTACACTTCCACCACTCTCTCATCGTCCCGCTCTTTACCTCGTTTGGGGTTCAGGCTGCAGGGATCGGTGTCTTGTTTGGTCAGATCTACACAATCTCCGTTAAGTTTCCAGGAATTTCCAAAGTCTTCCACACTCGCCTCAACCAGTCCAGAAATGGAGAGGAAGTCGTCACCTTGATTTCCATTGTAGTTTCCGCAGAGGCCGTTGGTGGAGTCTGAGTAGACCGGTGACAACTGAAATAGAAAGAGAATAAAAATAAATGTAGACGTAAAAAAAAAATGTCATTTCTTGAATATAGTTTTCCCCAAGGAAAGGCCACATTCGCAAGCTTCGGCTTCGTAGGCGCGTAGATTTGCCAAATGACCGACTGCGCATGTGTTGTAGGTCATTTACTCAATCGAGGCACCAGTTAGGTACGTAAATTGCCTCCGCACGGAGTAGTTTCGTTAGAAGGGGGAGAAGGGAGGGAATTAGAGTAGGAGGAGAGAAGCATTGGGCCTGCTCCAGCCCTACGGCCGCCATCGTTTTTACGGCGTCCGTATGCATAAGAACGGCATTTTTGCTGTTCTGCGCATTCGCCGGGCAGACGTTGCCTGGCATAATCGTGCGTCCGTAACTACAGCCTAGTTATTGATGAAGGGGCGTGCTGCGCTGTAACTACTTTGTAATTACGGAAGGTAGGCAGGGGGAGAGAGGGAAATTAGGTAGTGAGGGCAGGGTTTCGGCAGTTACGCTCCTGTGTGAGCATAGTTACACACAGTTACGCCGGATGAAGTTAGGGTAGCCTTCAGCTGGCGTAACTGTGTGTAACACAGGGGAATTGACAGGGGGAGTGTACCAGAGCTACGATGGCCATACTTACGGACAGCGGGCCAGTGTAGCTCTGGATCAGGCCCACTGTGACATATCTGGATTGATCTATTGCCATGAGGTCTGTGGCAAAGCCTCCAAAAAAGTTTCCTTTCTTTTATGTTTGATCCCGAAAAACGGAGATAGCTACTGCGTACAAACGTATGGCAAAGGAGGCCTTAATTGCTGAATGTGAGGAAAGAGGTATCACCAGCCATGGGAAAAGCAAAGCGCAATTGATAGAGGCCCTGTGGATGAAGTGGATAGGGTGTGGATCCCCGCATAGAAAATCTGATTTTCGAAAACTTTCGCAACTGGCTGGGATTTCGATTGCATATGCCTCAATCAGACATAGCAATTGGTCCACGGGGCACCGAAAGCTCCGTGGTGCGAAAAGTTTAAAAAAAAACTCCATTCCCACTCCATTCCCTAACTCTTATTTTAGAGCGTACCTGGAAATAAGGGAGGTACTGTTTTAGCGCAGCGGTAAAAAAATAATTGAATAGGCGAATTTTTATCGCTCAATTGCCGGCGAAGGCGTCGTATTTTTACCAACGCAAACTTTTTGAAAACTTCGCCAGCAATTAAATCGGGCCCTAAGTATTTTAACCATTCCTAGAGCATGGATGTTCTTCCCGCAGTCAAGGTCTACCTTACGTGTTGTGACTAATGCAAGTAAAATCACTTAAATCACGGATGTATATGGGTACAGAGGAAAAGAGAACGTCTGCATGGTAGAGCGAGCACCCACTTATGAGCTCAAGCCCGGGTGAAGCACGGTGTTTTCCTGTTGGTGAGCGCAGACGTGTGCGGCAAAGCGGTTGCGTTCTGAAGACGTTGGGGGGGGGGAAAAAACGAAGGTCTGGATCCAGCCTTTTATGAGAAGTTAAGTGTTAGGGTTGATCCGGATTTAATAACGACAGCTAATTTACGCAGGTGGCATGCGTAAATCTGGGAATGCACTGAGCATGCTCACGGCAGAGGTTACCCATCGTCACTCTGAACATACGTAACTCAGCATGATAGGGCGTGACGTACCTACGCAAGCCGCATATACACATTGTGGGCGGAGGGAGGCATTTAAATTGTACAGGATGGGCGGGGTTAGAGATTTACGTACTACAAGGCGATATGTAGGACCAGAGATACGCAATGAAAAGTTAAGGCAGGTTCTGAGTGTTACATAATGGAGGGCCGGTGCTCTATTTTGTTCTTTGTAGTTGCACAGTGGTCATTTTAGTCCTTGGCTGCACCTCTCCATTTATATATACACTGGCACACATTTCATATATTGGATTAGAAGCGCAGCCTGTGTTTTTTTGTTACTGTTGCTAGTTTTACTTTGGGAGCCTGACCCCTCCCACAAAATGGCCGCTGCACACTGTTCAAATGGCAGGGGTGTCTCTATACAGACCTCCTGAGTACACATATAGCAGATGGATAGGGACTCACCTACAGGAGGTGCATTGACGCTGGGCAGGTGACATAACCCAATATAGCTATATTGTGACCTAAACCTCCTTTTTATGTATGTGCTGACAACGCTTGTGAGTAAATTTACACGTGGCGGAGACGGAAAATCGCGTTTTTGTGAAGTACTGCGCATGCGCATCATAGAAAATACTCTCAGTAACGTAGCGTAATTGTGAACGTATGGGCCATTCACATATGTGTCACGTAAATCCTTACGTGTGGGCGTACCAATTTTAAATACGTTTGAAATACGCTATGTAGACGGGGGTTTGTATAGGTCTGGATCCAGCCTTTTATGAGAAGTTAAGTGTTAGGGTTCACATCGGGCCTGATCCGGATTTAATAACGACACAGGTGGCATGTGTAAATCTGGGAATGCACTGAGCATGCTCACGGCAGAGGTTACCCATCGTCACTCTGAACGTACGTAACTTAATGATAGGGCATGACGTACCTACGCAAGCCGCATATACACATTGTGGGCGGAGGGAGGCATTTAAATTGTACAGGATGGGCGGGGTTAGAGATTTACGTACTACAAGGCGATACATAGGACCAGAGATACGGAAGGAAAAGTTAAGGCCGGGTTCTGAGTGTTACATAATGTGTGTTTGGAGCGCCGGCGCTCTCTTTTGTTCCTAGTTACACTGTGGTCACTTTGGTCCTTGGCTGCACCTCTCTATTTATATATACACTTGCACACAGTTCATATATTGGATTAGAAGCGCAGCCTGTGTTTTTTTTGTTACTGTTGATAGCTTCACTTTGGGGGCCTGACCCCTCCCACAAAATGGCCGCTGCACACTGTTCAAATGGCAGGGGTGACTCTATACAGACCTCCTGAGTACACATATAGCAAAAGGATAGGGACTCACCTACAGGAGGTGCCTTGACGCTGGGCAGGTGACATAACCCAATATAGCTATATTGTGACCTAAACCTCCTTTTTATGTATGTTCTGACACATAGTGTTATATAATGCTTGTATGGAGCGCCAGAACCTCTCTTTTTATTCCTTAAATAAGTTAGCCAGCTGCACTCTAACCCTTAACGAGTCCCCACTCCCCATCCCAGCTATAAACAACTATTCTACACTTCTAGTATGTACCCTGTCCTTCTGGTAGGGAACAAATCACCTGCCTGCTGTTTATGTCTAGGGCCAGCGGAACCCGGTAAGCGGGGTAAGCGGGGTAAGGGACGCACCAAGCCGGAGAGGCGCACCCCTCCACCTATCCCCCGATGCCATAGGCATCAGATGCGGCGCTATGGAGACCGGCAGGAAGCTCATACAGGAGGTTCCTGCACGAGCTGCCGCGGCAGTTACATAGAGCGGCTGATGTCAGCTGCTTTGTGTAACTGCCTCAGATGCTCATACAGGAACTTCCTGTATGAGCTGCCTGCCGCAGGAGGAGAGTGCCGCGGAGGAAGACTCCAGGTAAATTAGAAAAAATATGAGGGAGGGGGGGGCCTGGTGTCACATTGTGGGAATACTAGGGGGGGGATAGAAGGTACGCACACGAAAATACGCTACGCAAGTAAACATACGGCAAATGTAGTTCTGGATCTACCCCATAGTGTTATATAATGTTTGTTTGGAGCGTCGGACCTCTCTTTTGTTCCTTAGGGTTCTGAACCTGTAAACCAGTTAAGTGACGCATGTGCGAGGGGAGTTCCCGGGGGAGGGCATTATACTCTGTAGTGTGTAACTTAGGCACGCTTGCATACGCAAAACAATCTTAGGTCTGGATCAGGCCCATTGTTACACTCAAACATTTGATATCTAGCGACAAAATTAGGGACCCCTCTAAAGAAGAAGCCGGAGACCCTGACACTGTGCTTAAGGAAATCCTATATCACAGGACCTCTCAGGTCAGGGAATGGTTTCACCCTCCACCCTACTGTTGACAGGGTTGACAACCCCCCAGCTAGGAATATTTTGGACATTGGACATATTTTATAATTGCTCAGAAACAGTCTACTTCCCCTACTTAGCTACAAAGGGTATGGTCCACGTGAGACAAGTCCCGTCCCGTCTGAGAGATATGTAGCACGGTTATTTATTTCCATCACTTCGAAGTGGAAGCCTCTAGTACCAAAGAATGGAAATGTATCTACAGGTAGCACTGTAAGTAACATTCATTCACCTTAATCATAATCTTTCCATGGCCATCCCAATCAACCTGCAGATCTTCCTGATACGACAGTCGCACTGCTGACAATGCCGTCGTCTGGATACGAAGGGAACCTGCAGAAAAAGATGAACCGTTGTGTATTCATTTGAAGATTAATATTAAATGGTGGTCTACGGTTTCCATTGCTTTGAAGCACAAAATGCAATTAACTTGACAATCAGAGTGTGGCTACGTGTCCTCCCTGGTCCCCTTATATCGTCTCAAACCACATACGTGGTTTGCCAAACTGGACACATCTGGGGCCATGTTCAGACATCCGTCTGGTGATCGGGAGGCAAATATACGCCCGGACGGAGCAAGTTACACCCACCAAAACCCCAGTCTCTCCCCTTGGTAATCCGTGTCCATAGAGACTTCCGCCTCCATAGACCAGCTGTAACTTTCCGCAGTCACTTACAAGCGTATGTGTCCTCCGTCCGTGCGTATATTTGTAATCGCGCTCACTTCCCTTCATTTAAATGCCTCCCCCGCCCCTTTCTATGTAAATTCCTCCATGCGTATTTTTCCGCCGGAGTTCCGTGCAGAATTTTCCACGTCCAATTCACAAGTCCGTCCGCTAAGCACTTCCACACGTATAGTCTACATTAACTGCGTATAAAAAAGTTACTACGCATGCGCAGTTTAAACGTACTTAAAAATACGCATGGAAATCGGAGGAAATGCGGTTCTCTGAATACGGCCCCTGGTGACCAGGTTGATTGGTTGGATTTTGTGGGTCTCCAATACTGAGGTTGTAAATGATCACATTCAATTAGTTGTAACTTGGGATGAACATGTTTTGATATTAGTTTTGGTTTTATATCTTCATCATGTTTTGATTTTGGTTTGTTTTGGTTTTCGTTTTGTCATAAAAAAAACTCAAATATTTATTTTTTTATATTGAATCTGGATTTCTTAAAACAAAACAAAAAATTCAAAAATGTGCAACTGTCGGATTTCACACAATTCAAACTGCTCATTTCCAGTCATTACAGTCACTAGTTGAACCCTACACTACATGTTAGTCTGTAGAGAGTTACACATGAAGCAGTTTGGACATAATTTGGTGTATATCAACCATACTTGCTCATGTGAGGTCATCTATCCCATGGAGTCATCACTATATGTAATGGCTGTCTCTCTCCCAACCATGTCTCACAGTAACAAAGCAATGCCTTTTAATCCTATATTGCCAATTTCCCTAAAATTACATCTCAGTATATAATGAACGACATATTAAAAGGAAAGAATTTATCACCAGTATATTCATACAGAACAAGCAGTGCTATGGACATTTAGATGTGGCGGTATGGACATTAAGAAGTGGCGGTATGGACATTTAGAAGTGGCGGTATGGACATTTACAAGTGGCAGTGTGGACATTTAGAGGTGGCGGTATGGACAATAAGAAGTGGCAGTATGGACAATAGGATGTGGCGGTATGGACATTAAGAAGTGGCGGTATAAAAATATAGAAATAATATAAGTGAATGGAGATTTATAGCTTTTCAATGAAATCAGAGGGAGAAGTGATGGTATGGCATACACCCGTATACCGCCTCACTGCGAGCCCTGATATTCACTAATCAATACTGCAGATAAATTGTTAAGTGCAATTTATATACATCTTATCTGTAGAAATATTGATTAAACCTGTGTATTATATATATATAATAATATATATTGGATAATTTTACTATTTGCAAAGACTTTCAATCCACAAGTTTAATACATTGATAAAAGAGGTGTGTGTGTGTGTGTGTGTGTGTGTGTGTGTGTGTGTGTGTGTGTGTTATAATTGCTCCTATAGGGGCAGGGACTGATGTGACTGTCTAAATGTAAAGTGCTGCAGACAATTTGTGGCGCTATATAACTAAGTGTTAATAATAATAATAATTATACCTCTTTTACATTATTGTGGACAAGTTGTGAAGTTAAGTATTTTCTGCTAGGGGTCACCAGCCAAAATCTTGCCTAGGGCACCAGACTGGCTAGGGCCGGCCCTGAGCCTAGTTACCAAGGCTCCTATGTCTCCTTACTTAAAATTATGTAATGTGGCAACAGCTGCTTAGCCACTTAGCTAGTGAGAGAGGAGCCCAGCCACTTAGCTAGTGAGAAAGGAGCCCAGCCACTTAGCTAGTGAGAGAGGAGCCCAATGAGAGAAGATCGGTTCTTGTGAACTGGACAAAAAAAGAAAGAATTCTGAGGAAAAGCAGAAAGAAAAGAAAGATATCAGGTAAAGGTTTACTGTGTGTGTGTGTGTGTGTGTGTGTGTGTGTGTAATAATTAATCACCTTGCAGCAATGGCAGCATGACGTCTTGTCCATCTACTGAGACTCCACCTCCGTGCTTCAGTTTAATGGTAATATTATGCATGTCCAGGAGACGCACAGAGGCTGATCGGGTGCACACAGCATCTGGGTCATCTGCACACTAAAAGCACACAAGATCATTATTCTATGCAACATTAATCTGTCATTGTAGTCAATATTAACGTTTAGCATGCAACTCTGTTATTCTATATTACTCTGTACAGAACATGAATTGCAACATCCTTATGATCTGCTGGAATATGCACCAGTGGTCGAAGTTGAAATTTATTAGTGGTGGTGTGGACATGAATGTGATTTATAGACATTTAAATCAAGGTCCTCCTCTCTGAGGTTTTAGAGCACAGAAGATGACACAGAACGTCCTGCTTCAGCCTTGTGTGTAGGTTGAGTGGCTGATCCCATACCCTAACTCTAAAGATAAAAGTAGCTAAATAAGTGCTCTCTCCTTCTAAGGAAAACCAAAGATTAGGCACAGAGTTAAGGGTCTTAATGTTGCCTTGCTGAAAACCCTAATTTGGACGATGGGGCAGGGATGATAAATAACGGTTTCATATGTTAGGTTATCGATAGCAAGCACCTTAGACTTTTCAAGAAGAAATAATAAATGTCACAGTTGCAAGCTAATAAAGTTGTTATTATTTTGTAATAAACACCTTTAAATGACACAAGGGGGAGCTCTCTCTCTCTCTCTCTCTCATTCTATCTCGGTCACTCAACACACATTTGAAATAAGCAATTCACATTGAATATTATTTGAGTTGTCATTAAGGGCCAGATCCAGAATAAGTACCGTTAGGTCAATTACGCACGCAAGGTGCTTAAGTGGTCTGATTTGACTGGAGGGCACATAGCGTAGCAAGTATCGTACAGAACTTTGTTCCGTATAAGCCCATTTCCTAGTACGCATGGTGGGTGGAATAGAGGGTGGCTAGGCCCTTGCACATGATGCAGTATTCTGCACGCACATAGATGCAGGCCATGGAGTGCGGATTACCACTTGCGACAGATTGATTTGCGTCAGTTGGGTAGCGTCAGTTTTTGGCAGTCTGTCCATAGAAGAGATGCCACTGGCAGCCACACCATTTTTCGAATAGCAGAATGGTGAGGGTAAGTTTTATTAAACCTAACTATCCGCAGCCTAACCCTAACCTCAACCCTCCAATCCCCCACGACCTATCCCTAACCCTAACCATCGTCATTCCGCAGCCTAACCTTAACCCTTCCTTAACCCTAAACCTCAACCCTCCGCTCCCCGCAGCCTAACCCTAACCCTCCTCTAACCCTAACCATCGTCATTCCGCAGCCTAACCTTAACCCTCCCTTAACCTAACCTCAACCCTCCGCTCCCCGCGGCCTAACTCTAACCCTCCTCTAACCCTTTCCATCGTCATTCCGCAGCCTAACCTTAACCCTCCCCTAACCCTTACCTCAACCCTCCGCTCCCCGTGGCCTAACCCTAACCCTCCTCTAACCCTAAACATTGTCATTCCGCAGCCTAACCTTAAACCTCCCCTAACGCTAAACTTAACTCCTCACTCTCCAAAGCCTAACCCTAACCCTCCCCTAACCTTCATCGTCCCACAGCCTAAACCTAACCCTTCCCTCTCCGGAGCTTAACCCTAACCCCTTCCAGCCCTTTGTGTTGACAACTACACCCCTTGGCCATCTGCATGTAAGGGTGCTGGGGAGAGCCCCGGTCTCCTATGTATGTACTTTTGGATCCGAACATTTGAATTTGACAATTAAGTCTGCATAAGGCCCAGTATCTGTAACTGTGATTTTCCTGATATAAAACATGAATGACTTTGTATATCTTTGACATATTCAGATACCAGATCAGTGACATTACTAAGCTGCGGCATATAAAGAAGTCATTGTACAGGCATCCATATTGCTGCCACATGCTGTAGAATTTACAATTGCCTAAAATGTTTATTTAAGTATACTCATGCACTGTGCCTACAGATTGAGCACAGACTACCCAGCTACAAAGGATCAAGCTATTTATACATAGCTCTGTGTATTCTAGCTAACCTCTGATGTAATATCAAACGTAGAACCCACTGCAATGAAATGTACAACTGTATTAAGATGTATACAGCCCAATTTTACACTAGATGCAACCCACTGAACCATAGTTGTTGCCATTAAAGGATGCAGAGAACATCCAATTTCATGTGTACACACCATACTGTTACATATCCCAGTCCCCTTTCTGCCTAAACTCCACCCAGTTTCACTCACAAATGTCCATAAGTGGTCAAAACTCCACCCATTTTTGCATAATCTCTGCCTTTTTTTGCATCCCGCAAGTCGGACCAGTCCCGTCTAAAATGGGGATCAGATACAGCTCTTTATCCTAAGATGGTCATGCTGTTGTGTGACAGGTGTACTAAAGAAACAGTCTCTTTATCTTTATATAACAGAAACACGTAGAGATCAAGAGCGTTACCTGAACGGTCTCTATAGCCACAGAGAATGCATTGTCAACCATGTCTTTGGCCAGTAAGTAATGACAGATGCCGCTGAAGGTGAAATGTTTGTTGTCAAAGCTTTTGAAGTGTGACTGACCGGTGACGAAGCATTCCCCTAGACAAGAAGAAATGGAGAAAATAAGCCAATTTGATTATATGAAATATTGTCAGTAATATATATATTACTCTGTGGTCTCAGATGAGCATTGGAGGCCCAGGGAGCCTTCATGAGGTATGCTCTTGGTTTGAAAAGAAATTGGATTTTTGACCCAAAGTTGGGGCTCTATTTAGAGTTAAGATTAGAGTTAGGACTGCTCCCACAGAGAAGCCTTGATGTTGGCGGAGCAGCTTATCAAATTTCTGCAGATTTTTGTAACTAATTCTCTGGTTTTTATTTTAAAGATAGAAATGCATATTTAGTTACTGAGTAATGGCTAGAGTGCAAGGCAATGCCTTGCTTTTTGTACAAATTCCCTGCCTAGTGCACCTGCCGTGTATATTACTTTAACAAAATGATTTGAGCAGCCTCCTTTTGGATTTTGTGTTTTAAAGTCTCTTTGAGATATATATATATATATATATATATATATATATATATATATATATATATATATATATATATATATATATATATATATATATATATATATATATATATATATATATATATATATATATATATATATATATATATATATATATATATATATATATATTATTGCCAGAGGGAAAAAAGATTGTCACAATTTCCAGTACAGTTCAATCCAGTACAGACTCCCAACAACATCCCAATTCTCTCTCTTACTTACCTGTGACAAACTAATGTCTTAGCCACAATATACAGGGTGGTGAAAGTGTGAAAACACCCTTTTAAAATATAAATAAGCAAGAAAATCTGAATCCAGTGTCTACACATTTGAGCTGGGATTGGTGGAAAACTTTTTAGGGTATGTGGCCAGTATGGCGGCCATCTTAAAGTCCTTCTTGGATGCAACTCTAATTTTTGTGAAGAATTTCATAAGAAAAACTGCTGTTGTTTGTTTTAATGTAACTTTATTTCATCTCTGGTTTTAACAAAGGTTTCTTTTGCAGGTAAAGCTATATTAAAATAAACAACACCATTGTTTTTCTTAGGAAATTCTCCATCTGTTTGATGTCACATGACCACCTTCCCATTTTAAGAGTTGCATCCAAGATGGCTAACTTCAAGATGGCCGCCATACTGGCCAAATACCCTAAAAGGTTTTCACCACGCGGGTGTATCCACACTTATGGAGCACCCTGTATATTGTCGACCGATTATCACCACTGATGATTCAGGGCCGTATTCAGAGATCCGTTTTTTTGCGGATTTCCGTGCGTATTTTTAAGTATGTTTTAACTGCGCCTGCGTAGTAACTTTTTATACGCTGCTAATGTAGACTATATGCGCGGAAGTGCCTCACGGATGGACTTGTGAATCGGAACGTGGGTAAATACGCACGGAACTACCATGGAAAAATACGCACGGAGGAATTTACACAAAAATGGGCGGGGGGGCATTTAAATGAAGGAAAGTGGGCACGATTATAAAGATACTCACAGACGGAGGTCATATACGCTCTTAAAAGGCCACAGAAAGTTACAGCTGGTCTATGGAGGCGGAAGTCTTCTTGGGCACGGATTAGCAAGGGGTTGACTGGGGTTTTGGTGGGTGTTAATTGCTCCGTCCGCGCATATATTTGCGCTCCGATCGCAGCACGGAAGTCTGAATACGGCCCTCAGTGGGCAAAAGACATAAAATAGAAGAGTCCTGAGGATTCTTACCCCGAGCAAAACATAGAAACATAGAAAGTGACGGCAGATAAGAGCCACATGGCCCATCTAGTCTGCCTATTTGTTTATTGAAAACTTTACTGACCCTAGACCCTATTTACCCTCAATTTGGTTTACAATTTAGGATACCCTTATATTTATCCCAAGCATGTTTAAATTGTTCTTCTGTATTGGCCTCAACCACCTCAGATGGGAGAATATTCCACTTATCTATCACCCTTTCAGTGAAGTCATTTTTCCGCACATTTCCTTTGAATCTACCACCCTCCAGTTTATATCCATGCCCTCGTGTTATATTACACCTTTTCTTTTGAAAAATGGTACCCTCCTCTAGCTGGTCACAACCCTTGATGTATTTGAAAGCTGCTATCATGTCCCCCCTCTCCCTTCTCTGCTCCAAGCTATACATGTTTAGTTCCATACGTGTGTGCTGTGTATGAGCGGCACAAGGGGTCTCATCCAGGATTCCACATGACGCCCAACTTATTCAAACCGCTTGTGGAATGTACAACACACGCACGTGCCAGGTGTTACGCAGTGGATCTCCCTGCGGCTGGGCGTTCCGTGACATCCATATGAGTAACCCCCCCCGCAAGGGCGGCTGGGACAGGCATGCAAAAGAGGCTGAGTTGTTGGCGATAGGCACTTCCGCACTGGCCTGCATTCGGATGGACGCAGATCCATGCGGAGAACGTAAAGGAAGGGTTATGGACGCGGAAGTGAGAGGGGAGTAACTGGGGGAATTCACTGCCCTCTAACCTGCGGACTTTCAAACCACGGAGGCCTGGATCAGGTCCAAGGAGAAGATTACCGAAGATGGCGGCAGTATCGTATGGGATTGTTATTCTTGTCAGGTTTTCCATGAGCCTGGATTAGTTCATTAACATTGAAAGTGAAATTACTATTAGTAGTAGTAAGTGTACCCCTGTGTGGTACCCAAACCTTTACTCTCCCCTTTTTACCTTTTGATACGTAGATTGCGTATATGCGGTCTAAAAGACCGCATATACGCAATCTACGTATCGAAACGATACGCAGATTGCGTACAATAGCTACTACGCATGCGCAGTAGCTATTGTTCATTGAATTATGTCCGTCTATGGAAGACGGACGTGGTTCTGGATCCGGCCCAATGACATGGGTGTTGGTGACACACAGGTGACTTAAGACATTTCCAGCAATTGAATGCACCCAGATTCGTGCAAAGCAATGAGACGATTGGTGCACACTGGACAGATCCGCACCTAACTCACCCGTACTGCCCCATTTTTAGATACCTTATGGCACTTAAGAGCGCTATAGGGCTTCCCTAAGTAACGTGCGTATTTTTCCTTCTTAAGAAGGAAACTCCGCACGCAGAAAGCCTCCCCCCGCCCTCCTCAGCTAATCTAAATCCCTCCCCCTTTTTACTATTACCACCCCGAGGCGGCATTACACCTCCTTCTGCCTCAACGGGCCTGATCCAGACCTACATCCGCTTGCATTGCGGCGGGCGTAAGCGTAAAAACGCCCTTTTGTACTTACTGCGCATGCGCAAGGCTGATGTTACGCTCATGTTACGGTCTGAGAAACTGAGCGTATGGGCCTTGATCGCCACAGCTTCGTATTTACGCTGGGGGGGGGGCATGCCTGCCATACGATCCCCGTATTTACGAACCGAGGCATTTAAATCGTACAGTATGGGCGTGGTAACTACGCAATGAGCTTACGGACGCACGCGGTTACGCTCAGAAAAGTTAGGGTAGGGTTTTGCTGAGCGTTAGTAGGCAAAAGTAACTTTGACCAAGGGGAGTACCGAGGGGAGTGCATCGGAAGTACGCCGGCGTAAATACACTACACACATGAGCGTTTCATGAGCGTAGGTCTGGATCAGGCCCCACTACTCCTTTAAAGGCCGCACGGAGTCAATCTACACATCTAAGTGGTACGGAGATTGCGATGCAGGCGTAGAAGGTTATTAAGGAAAAGATTATTTAAGAAAAAGCTGCTTCTTAAGTGTGAATGGGATCCTTTGTCATCACTGTGTATGAAAGGTAAATTGTACTCTAGAAGTAAAGTTAGTTTAAGCAGGTGAGTAATTGTTATCGAAGCATCAGAGCTACAAACACCCAGAAGGGATTTGGCTCTTTAAGTGGAAACATTCGCAGTGGAAAATTTAACACACACATTCAAGTTTATCATTACAAAAGTGCTTCTCGTATTACATTGGACCTGTTTTAAAATCCAAAGAGAAAGTTACTTGGAAACACGTCTTGGCTTTGTTTATTCAATTCATCTTACAAAAAGCTAAGTACTGTAAGGACAGGTGAGATAATGCCCCCGCTCTTTACATGAGGTTATTCTGATAAGTGAGTGGATGTTTGCAAGACCTAACAGAAAGATAAGAACAGGGGGCCGGATTCAGAGCTCCGGGTGCGTTGCATATGGGGAGTTTTCCGATTTGTGCTACTGCGCATGCACAGTCATTTTCTAACATTATCTACGTTTCTTGTTGCAACGTAGATTGCGTATATGTGGTCTTAATTCTCTCCCCTAATTCTCTCCCTAACCCTCACCTTCCATTGCCCTAACCCTAACCCTCCCTTCCCCGCAGCCTGACCCTAACTTTCCCCTTCTCCGATCCATCCCCTTTCCACAGCCTAACCCTAAGACTACCCTTCTCCCATCCATCCCCTTCCCCGCACCCTGACCCTAACTTTCCCCTTCTCCTGTCCATCCCCTTCCCACAGCCTAACCCTAACCCTCCCTTCCCCGCAGCCTGATCCTAACTTTCCCTTTTTTTTCCCGATCCAACCCCTTTCCCACAGCCTAACCCTAAGACTCCTGCCCCCGCAGCCTAACCCTAAGACTACCCTTCTCCCATCCATCCCCTTCCCACGGCCTAACCCTAACCCTCCCTTCCCCGTAGCCTGACCCTAATTTTCCCCTTCTCCCATCCATTCTCTTCCCACAGCCTAACCCTAAGATTTCTGCCCCCGCAGCCTAACCCTAAGACTACCCTTCTCCCATCCATCCCCTTCCCACAGCCTAACCCTAAGATTCCCATCCCTGCAGTCTAACCATAAGACTCCTCTTCTATGCCTAAGTCCACCAACCTGTCGGGTCTCTCATCAGGTACCATTGGGTGCTGCAGAGGGTGTTGCAGTGGGTCCAGATGTCGGAAAGCTAATGAATGGGTACATTTCCAAAAAATAGATTTGGAAAACCCAGGACTACCCACCATGCGTATCTCATATTCATAGTGTGTGGTCCTGCCCCCCTCCTGCAGAAGCTGATGTGGATGTCCATTGTGGAAGAATAGACGCTGCACATGCACGGTACCTGTTCAGAGCTGACTTACACATGTGATGCACGGAAGTCAGCTTTTTCTTCATTTAAACTAATTTGACTTTCAGTATCCAGAGTTTGCATTGTGCTCGGGTATTAATACTGAATACATAAAGAAAACTTAAAATACAATAAAAAAAATAATAAAGAGAACTTAAAAAAAAAGTTTAAGAGGTGCTGTTGCTCATGGCAACCAATAAGATCTGTTTTCTAAACTTCATAAGAAAAAACAGTTTATACAAATATTTGTCTATGGATTAATGTACCTGGACAGTCGTCACTGCTGCAATCCCAAAGACCATTTTTGCAGGAACTAAATAAAAAGATACATTAGTGCTTAACGTTTACATTAGTATTTGACATTAGTCTGAAACAAGATTGATCTCGGAGGAAGGAAATAGATGTCTGTATAAGGGCGGGGCTTTATAATAAGATTTGCATAAATGAAGCACCGCCCCCTGTCAGTCATAACTGCAATTCATAGTGTTTCTGTGGGTGAATCACGTCATCAAGTCCTGCCCATCCCTAGTAACACTAGGGATTAATAAAATGAGATGCAGGAGAGCAGGACATGTGGGAGATTTGCAGGCTCTCCCGCATTTCGGGAGTCTCACGGTTATTCAGGGAGAGTTGGCAACCCTGACCTGAAGTAATGCAGGGTGGAAATGAATATCAGAGCCATAGCAAGACAGAAAACTAGCGCCCCCTAGCTCTGAAATAGTAACCAATTCAACCTTAAATATTAATGAATTGGTTCATTATTGTACTACTTACCTTAACAGTCAGCTCTCAAAGTGGATCAATATATTCTTCTCTAACCACTTTACTTTTACAACTATCTTATTCCATTCACTTCTAAATACCCCACTTCTAAGTGACCTGTTCAACTACTGCGAATAGTAATATATATATATATATATATATATACACATATATATATATTTATACAAACACAGACTGTGT
>WWET01000842.1:129060-141275 GCA_011038615.1 Limnodynastes dumerilii
ACTGTAGATTTTTTTTGAATGTGTCAGTTAGTAATGAACACACCTGTGCTCCAACAAGGAGACCTGGAAGACATGGACCGTTGGTAGCTCACGAGGCCCGAGCTTGGCCACCCATGGACTAGAGCATAGTTGCCGATCCTCCCAAAATGTCTGGGAGACTCCCAACATTCAGGCATTGCGCCAGGCAAATCTCCCGCATGTGGATGATGTCATTTCATGCAAATAACTGCATCACCCTACCAAACAACATGCCAACATTAACACCAATACCGATACTTGTTAACATTCAGTAAACCACTTACCAGGTATTACAATCCCTTTTGATTGTTGCGCCTACAGCATATCGGATACCAGAATGAATACATGAGCACTCAGAGACGTCAATACACACATGACCATCAAGAACTTTTCCCTCTGTGTAGGAAACAAAAGATTCAATAATTTGTAATCAATGGTTATCGATTGCTCTAAGTTCGAGTCTGACAAGTGCATCTCCTCTCCTAGATGGTGTGTAGCCTTAGCGTATATCAATGGGGGTGTGGATAGTGGGTTGTGGGACCATTAAATAGAGGAAGATAATGGTCATTTTGTTAATTGGGTGTAGAAACTTTAGAAATGGGATGCAAAATTCCAGCACAATCAATTTTGTTATTTGGAGGTGACACAAAAAACTGACAACAAATGTGACCCAAAATTGTTAGAGAATATATTATTCCCTATAAACAGATAATGCAAAATACACTGGGGGTCTACAGAGGCGAACAGAGGTCTAAATATCTAAATAATAAGTTGTCTTAGCTATATGCACAGTGCAGGAAGGACAACATCAGAAGAAAAAATATGAGTAGGACGTAAGTTAAGACTCAATTCAATTGAACACAAAGGCCGTGTTATTTTGGTTGCAATGCTAATTGCGCTTATAACCAGATATTACAGTAGCGGCGTAGCCAATATTTGCAGATTCAATGGGGTGCTTATAAAAATCCACACTATGAATTTGCGCAATTAACTTTGCGACCAAAATAATTTTATATACCCAATTGAATCGGGCCCTAGGCATTAGGACAGATACTATTAGGCTGTTTTGGCCCGTGCTGGGGACTGACCTGGACAGCTGCAGCCATCGGTACACTGTTCCGGACACACCTCGTTGATATTGAGACTCTGGCAGGTTTTGACACAAGGGGACACGCACTCATTGTACACCATCCCACGTGGACACTGCGGCTCTATACAAGACGAAATAAAGACTTTATTAAGAATGCAAGTTCAAGGAAAGTGATTGGCTGGTATAGTACACAGTATTCAAATGTAAGTTATGGTCATTGGGCCGGATCCAGGACTAATAACGAAAGGAGAGCTACATACGTTATGTACATGTGCTTGTGCAGTACAAAGGAATTTTGAATTGCAACTCATCCGTCTGATGCCGAATTCCGTGCCTGGGGGACCTACTTACCATGCGTATGAGAAACGCAGTGGGTGGAATACGCAATGGTAGTCAGTGCCGCCATCGGGGGGGCAGCCGGGCCTGGAGCTGATGGGGGCCCACCAATACTTACCTAGCTCTGCAGCAGCAGGTATTGGTGGTATCTTACCACCCATAATTGCTGCTCAGTGTTGGTCCACGGTGCCCCGCCCCTATGTGACATCAACGATGACGTCATATGGGGGCGGGGCACCACGGCTGTGTCTCGGGCCATGCAGCCATTCACCATTCCATACGTTGTCTTCCGCATATAGAGACTTAAGGTAGGGTTCTACAGTGTAGAACCATATGAGTGAGGGTCTGCAGGGTGTGAGCGCACCTCCTCACATGTACAGAATTCTAGATTTCAAATTACATACATTAGCCACCATTGCAAATGCTAAAAACATACATAGACAATGAATAGGGAGGGCGTAGGTCCCCATAGCAAATGGCCCTATTTCAAAAGGGCTGTTCCAAACTGGCTGGGATATCGATTGCTCATGCCTCGAGGAGGCATAACAATCGATCCCCGGAGCATCGAACACGTAAGGGCCTTGGAATGGCGTTACTGTATGTAAGTAAAAATAATCTACCCTTTCCCTAATTCTAATCCTAAATCAACCTAACCCTAAACTCCTTCCCCCCGCAGCCTAACCCTTAAGTCCCCCCCCTCTCAGCCTAACCTAAGTCTCCACCCTCTCAGCCAAACCTAAGTCACCCCCCCGCAGCCTAACTCTAAGTCCCGGGAGAGGGTTACTCACCTCTCCAGTGGTCAGGTCCAGCGTCTTGGCACTAGGGGCTTTCTTGAGAATGAATGGGTGAAGTACGTGAATCGCACACTCACCCATTCATTAAAAAATCATTCTGCGGTGTTACACATTCGAAATAGGGACAGCTGAGAAGCTACTTTCGGCTGTCCCTATTTCGGTGCGAAACACCGCAGCGGGGACTTGCAAAGGAACGGGGAAATCCCTGCAAAGGAAAACCAAGCATGTTCCATAATCACTAACAGCCAGGACCATGATTCCTGTGAGTTTTCTCTACTTAATTTCGACAATGCTTTATGGTGGTCACCTGGGACCAGCAGTTACTACGAGAGGTGTGAAGGATGGAGCGTTCTGGACCCATGTAAATAAATACATTGAGAAATTTACAGCAAATTGTCAAACAGGTCAAACAAATGGAAGGAGAAATGTAACAGGACCATTCACATGGTGAGATATCCCAGACCATGGGCCGGATTTACTAAGATGCGGAAAAGAAAAACTGTCTAGCTCTCACTTTCCTATATGAGAAAATGCATTGTGAGTCGAAGTAGGGACAGCCGAAAGTTGCTTTACGGCTGTCTCTATTTTGAATGACAGCGATTCTCATACTCACTCATTCATTTTTGGAAATGCTGCTGCCGGTCCACCGGAGAGGTAAGTAACCTCACCGGAGAAGGAGACTTAGGGTTAGGCTGGGGGGGGTGCTTAGGGTTAGACTGCGAAGGGGAAAGACTTAGGTCTCTGGGGATCGATTTCTATGCCTCATCGAGGCATGAGACTTCGATCTCGGGTTAGGCTGGGGGGGGTGCTTAGGGTTAGACTGCGAAGGGGAAAGACTTAGGTCTCTGGGGATCGATTTCTATGCCTCATCGAGTGTTGTTTTCTTTGTATTTATACACTGATCATAGATGAAATATTGGCAAGTTGAGCTGCCTTTTTTGCTGCTAAACATACCACAACCAAAGTAACAAAGGCCTCTCCAGGCAGCCATAATATCATACCCTCCAACATGATCCATTCCATTAGGTACTAAATACTCTGGTCCTCAGTTTTCAACTGTCAGTTACTAAGGTAACCACCTTTTCTGAAGAGGCAAATAGTTTTTTAAATATCAGTTAATTTATTTAAGCCGGGTGAGTGACAGTTGGAAGCTGAGGAGCGGATTAAATTGTACCTAATGGAATGGGTCATGTTGGAGGGTCTGTAATATTTATAGACAGCCATCATAATAATAGGATGCCTGAGCAGTCCAGTCATCTTTACTCCTTGTAGATTTATTTAATAGTATCCAATATTCAGTTTATACATTATAGAAATAATGCAGGCTACGGTACATAGACCAGTCCTCGCTGCAAGGTTCTTCTGTCTCCTGAGAACTTACTGCAGGTGGTCTCCATCGGCCATCCGCTGACGGTCACACCTTGCTGGGCACAAGTCCTGGCATATTCCAAGAAAGCCTGGCAGGGGCAGTGGACGTCCTCCGCACACTCACACATGTCCGTCTCACAAATGGCAATGAACGGATCGGGCTCCACAGCTGGATGGCACTTGGTGAACACTGGGGATGTTTTTAGAAGCTGACATCTCTGCATGAGGTCCTGGAAATAAAGAATATTACATCAGCGTGAACAATCATAGACACCATGACATAAGGAGAGACTGCACCAGGCTTAGGAAACCTTCGGCATGCACCAACAGGGTGTAGGTATAGCTATGGGGCAGCACGGTGGCTCAGTAAGTAGCACTTGTGCCTCACTGCTCTGAGGTCATGAGTTCGATTCCTGGATCAGCCCTTATCTGTGTGTAGTTTGTATATTCTCCCTGTGTCTGCATGGGTTTGCTCTAGTTTCTTTCCACATGCCAAAAACATGCTGGTAGGTTAATTGGTTGTGGATTAATTAATCCTAGTCTGAATGTGTGTGTAAAAGTTTTCCCCAGTACCATGGGATCCAACCCATTGGATTTCATCCACCTTTGCGTAAATCCATGCTACCCGTTTGGGCTACCTATAGAGGGCCAGATTCTGATCCGATCCGGTATTTACGCTAGCCGTTGACGTTAAATCAGCTATTTATATTTACTGCGCGTGCGCGCTGCGGATGTGATGCTACGTAACTCTGAACGTACGTACCAGCCACGTATCAACAGAACGAAGGGGCGTGACATTGGGCGATTTAAATCGTACAGTATGGGCGTGCTTTACGTACGTCACTAGTTACGCTTTGAAAAGTTAAGGTAGGGTTTGGCAAGCGTTAAAAGTACGGAGAAGCGAGGGTAGTGCCAAGGGGCGTGCGTAGTAAACACACTAGCGTAAATATGAAACGTTACAAACGCTTAGGTCTGGATCTACCCCAATGACACTTCTGACAACCAGCACTATAACATAGAGTTGTGCCGACACACTGCGTACAGATCTAGATGTCCGAACCGTCACCATTTTACATTTGCCAAATTCAGAAAACATCTAAAACAATCCAACATAATAAAAATGTTTTCCTTCTGCTGTCTTCAGTTTTGTGACGTAATATTGTGAGGTTTTTGTTTTTTTCCATTGCTACAATTGTACTTGATTTTTACAAATACATCAATATTATTAAGTGTAGCAGATTAACTAATGTAATCAAACATCCCTTTTGCCTCCATGAGTCACACTCCTGGGGCCCGATTCAATTGCCGACGCCTTCGCCGGCAATTGAACGTTAAAAATTCGCTGATTCAATTACTTTTTTACCGCTGCGCTAAAACAGCAGCTAGCGGTAAAAAAATTTAACGGAGAAATAAAAAATAACTGCTTAGAACGTCGCAAATAACCTCCTGCTAGCAGGAAGTACCCGGCGCTAATGACAGGTTATTGGCCAGTGTCTGAAATAACGTTCTCACGATGGCATCCATGGGCATGCTGATGCTTGTAGTTCTAGCATGCCCTGTTGGGGCACAAGATAGGGCAGCGTTAAAAATCTGCACCTTTCATAGGGGCGGATTTTTAATTAACGCTATCTGTAAAAAAACGGCGTATTTTTAATGCAAAAAAATAATTGAATAGGAAAAAAAAATATCGCCTGTAATTTTAAAAAAAATTGCGTTAAAAATACGCCGGCAAAGGATTTTTAGGTAATTGAATCGGGCCCCTGGTGTTTACAGACTCTGGAGCCAAAATCTAGCTTCCAGCATAGAGTAAGAAGACGAGTTACTGCGTAGCATCAAATTATACGCAAAAGCGTTCAGCTAGATTATGGGGGATGCTGTTGCCGTAATCGACAATCGTAATTTGGAAAATGACATAGCTGACAGTTCAATGTACTTCAGCAGGGGTACAATACATGGGCACAATGCATGGATACAATACGGAAAGTTCTAATTTCAACAGCTAAATCCGTGCACAGTGATCATCTCTTTGTTTCCAGGAGTCTACAATCTCTCCTCTCTCCTGGTGTGAGGCTTTCCAGGTTAGTGGTTAGGATCAGGGATAGGGATAGAGGACCGTATTAACAGTTGAGAAAGCTGGCACCTAACTTAAAGCTCCCCCCCATGTCACCTCCCCCTTTTACGAATATAGGGCACTTAAGAGTACTAAGGGCTTCCCTAACTTCCTGTGCATATTTTCATGCTTAAGAAGGAAAATACGCACGGGCTTCTCTCTACCCCCCTCATTTAAATACCTCCCCCCACCCACTCTTCTTATAAACTCCCAGAGGCTGGCTTGGCACGCCTCTTTCCTCTTAGGAAACTATGTGCGTTCTTTTTACCTAAGTGGTACATAGATTGCGTAAATGTTGTACTACGAATGAGTCATAGGTCCGTTCTTTAAAAAACACACTTAAGAAGCAGGAACTTCTTAAGTGTGAATCCGGTCCAGGGTTAGGAATTAAAGTTGGGGTTATCGTAATGGCAAACAAACATGTCAGCATTACAATATTCGATTGAAAAGAAGTCCCGGAATCAGTAAACGCTGCTGGCATTCTAGTACCGCCATGTTCAATGTTGGAAAGGAGACAAATGGACCAGCAAACCACATCCAAAACAGCGGCTGAAAACCTAAGGATATTTCCTCCCTAGCTTGCATGCGTTGGAATTGCGGATGCGTTACCGTTAACTTTACAGTCATGAAGAATGACTCTTAGTGGCTGATCCAGAGTTGGTATAACAGAACTATAAAAAAAAAATAATATTGGGCATAAGGGGGGTGATTCAGAGATGCGATGCAAAAAGATCGCAAATATACGCAACTAAGTTAAGATCTTAGCATGTTCCAGCCCCCTGTTTAAATAGTCACTCCCCTTGCAAACAGAGGCGGATCTTAAAGTTAGACCTCCATTGAGCAACCCTAACTCTGCGCTGTCATTTGAGATCTTGAGTGAAGTAGTAGCGTTTATTTGAGATCCTAAGTGTCTGCCCGCGCTCACTTTCCCTCATCTCCCTGCCTCCCCCCGCCCATTTCCATGCAAATCTTTCAGATCTTAAACTTTCGAAATCCTTCAGATCTTAAACTTCCGCAGCACTTAAGATCTTAAGTGCTTGCGATCGATTCACAGGTCCGCGCTTAGCGAATTTAAGATCCTAACCTCTACGTAGACGGCGTTGCACTATTACTACGCATGCGCATTGATGCGAATTTTCTAAGATCCTAAATATACGCACCTAAGTAGCGATAAAATCGCATCTCTGAATCAGGCCCAAGGAGCATGAAATTAAGAGAGGAAATTTACTCCTGGGCTAAACCATGCTGATAGCAGGGGAGTCATATGTCATCAGTATTACAGTTGAGAGGTGATGTTTCCTATCCCAAGTCTAAATAACAGTGTGATAGTAACGCTGGTCAGTATCTGTGTGCAGCAAGCAATTCAAAGATATATCCCTGCATGCGAAGAATACAATTAACATGACTTCCCCTGCAGTCAACATGGTTTGGCCCAGGTGTAACTTTTCTTAATTTCAAGCTCCTTCTTAAGTCTGGATCCAGCCCTATGTTTGGAATTATTTTGTGACATTTACATTCAGACAGAGGCGCTCACAATCGTCACAACCTCCATTTACAGTCGGCATTACTCTGTACTCCCCTGCTCACGCACAACATATTTGGGTATTTACCTGCACCTACACTACGTACAGTAATTGCATTTCAAAGGCACCTTTGTATGCGTTGTTGAAACACACGCCCCACTTTTACAAATGCGTCTACGGCACACACACAGAGCTCACATTTGCAATGAGACCTGGATCAGGTCCATCGTGTACCGATCCGATCAAAGAAGAATCTGATCTCTGAAAATAGTCTCCGTTTCAGACCGCATCAGTGGTGTCCCTGACATACTATAACTATACAGCCCTGGGTCTATAAACAGGACATACTGGATGGTTATTATGAGGACATCGTTGGCGTGGCCCACTTGCTGCAATCGCAAAATAGACTTGTACAACTATGTAAGAAATGTGCCTATTGAGTGGGCAAACTAAGAACAGCAATGAGAAAAGCAACTGTTCTTATTGTGTATGATCTCTGGCATCTGAGCCCTGACAAAATGGCTGCTTTGTGGATCTGCATTCCTCGGAGTGATGCTTATAAACAAAGAAATCTATGTACAGCCAGATAATTGAGGTTTTTATTCCAAGTTTGGGAAAATGAGCATTGAAGCAGCTACTGAGAGACATCCAGTGGATTATGTGATCAGGGTAACTGTTGGTAAGATGGTGCCTTATGTTGAGGATGGAAGATGGCGGAGAGATATATCTCCTGTTCTGTCAAACAGGAAGTGACATCAGAGCCAAGTAGCACGTTCCAATTGGCTTACTGAGGTGGAGGTACAACAGGAAAGAGGCTGTTGTCCATCCACCTCAATGGTTGAACTTGACGGCAACTATGAATAAGGATAAACCTAGCCCACATTGGGTTTACAGAATAAGTTATGATAATAAATGTAAAAATATAATGATGATGGGCTGGATCCAGATTTAATACCGTCAGGTCAGATATGCACGCAAGGTGCATTAGTGGCCTGATTTAACTGCAGTCCCCGATTAGAAAATCCCGATTTCAACATTTTCTATTTATACCGCTAAATTGTGAAAATTCACATTTCGAATTTTCGCTATTTCAAATTTTCTTATTTTCTACGTTTACTTTTTGAAACGATTTTATTTATAAACATTCACATTTAGAATATGTTTCTATTTCGTGTTGAATGTGTTATTTTCGAATGCTCTCTTTTTCGAATTTTCGCAATTGCGAAAATATCTTAATTATACAAATCCCTTTTTCGAATATTCTTCAATTTCGAATGAGCACATTTCTACATATCTAATTTATAATCATTCCTATTTCAAATTTTCCAGATTTATAATACATCTATTCCGAATATCTGAATTGCGAACGTATGGCTTTTGCGAATAATTGAATTGCAAACATATATACAGATACTAATTATTAGTTAGATATGAAGATATTTAATTATACTATTTAATGATATATTTGTTTATTTATTGTTATATATAGTTTTATATGCATCTATATTGATATCTAAATATTTTGTTATTTATTTATTTATAAGATTTATATAGATAGATACACTGAAATATCTCTCTATCTCTCTTACTCTCTCTCTCTTTTCTTTGCGTGGACACACACTCCACTTGCATGTAGTCACTATCTAGTGGCAAGATATAACCACATTGTAAATTGAATTTAGAACATATTATAACATAGATTCCATTGTAATAATTAAAGCTTCATTAAAAGGTGGATAAAGTAGTGGAGGCAGCCAAGTTATGGACAGTTTGTCACATATTCAACTTGGACATTTTTAGAGGGAAATATAAGATGCGATAAGCAGTAATTTACAAAAGCATACAGAGGGGTCCAAGTGAGTCCAAAGGAAGGCCACCTTTACCTATCCGACATCATGATATTGAAAGGTCCTTACCTCCTGACTTATTAGAAACTGACCTTTGTACAGTAGCTGTAACCTATACCTTGGTATGGTGTCACTTACAACCCTGTTGTATTGTGTATATAACACACTACTTATTTTCGGATTGCATGTCTGTCCTCATTTTGCTATTGCACCTTGGTTTATTTTTAATAAACCTTTTTGTCCTTTAAATTACAACAATCATATTTTTCACTGATTTAACCTTAAAAGAACCTAATTCATTCTATGCATGTGTCTGCATCTGTGCTATCCAATAGAAACGCATCGCCAGCCATCAAGACTTAAGATGAATGACACTTCCTGTACCCCTCTGACAGCTATGCTGGGTTGAAATAATAAGTGGGTGTGTCTTGGTATTACAATGTCTGATGTAGTCATTCTCACTCTGTGAACTGGTCCAGATTTCCGAACTGCCACCATTTTAACCGTTTTAACTTTACAGAAAGTTAGGTATTCCTAAGCATTGGAAGTCAGTCCAATAATCACATAAGATTAAGATCTAATGATTGTGCCTTTAATAATAAATTATTTATTAGCGGAGTGCATTCCAGAATTACGGAGTACATTCTCCTAATTCCTCCTTGGGTTCTTAGTGATATGAGAAGTAGGCGCATAACTAAAGGGGACGCAATGGGTGCTGCTACAGGGCCCAGAGGAGAGAGGGGGCCCGTTGCAGTCACTCCCCCTGTACAGTAAACAAGCAGAGGTTGAGTATGAGTGCAGAGTGCTGTTTATAAATACATTGCATGCAGCTCAGTAACCTCTGACAACGTGTTTCACTTAAGCAGTACCACTCAGCCCCACCCCCAATAAAGCATGGCTCCACCTATCCGCACCCATTCAGACTCAGCTTCCTTGTTATAGGGCCTAAGCATGTCACATTCCACCCCTGATTATTATTATTATTATTATTATTATTATTAACGTTTATTTATAAGGCACCACACAGTATCTGCAGCGCCGTACAGAGGCAATAGCAAAGACAATAGTTGCATATACAATACAATAATTAACAAAGGGTAAACCATATGAATAAGGAATACAATACATGTATAAAGCAAAAATTAAATACAATACAGAAATAGCAAAACAATATGTGATAAAAATAAAGATGATGTATAAGTGTGTAGGAGCAGATGAATGAGGAGAGGGTATAGACAGTGGAGAAAAATGTGGTAAGAGATGAGGACAGGGTAGAGGGATGATGACAAGAGGAAGGAGGACCCTGCTCATAAGAGCCAACTTGCTAAGTGAGGGAGGGAAGAGAAACAGGAGAGACAGTGATGAAGATGGGGAGGGCAAGTAAGCTTAGGTGGAGGAACAGTAGGCTAGCCTGAAGAAGTGGGTTTTGAGGGAGTGTTTAAAGGATTGGAGGGTGCTGGATTGCCTGATAGGATGTGGTAGGTTGTTCCAGTGGAGGGGGGCGGCCCGGGAGAAGTCTTGGATGCGGGAGTGTGAAGTAGTAAGACGGATTAGAGGGAGGCCAGAGAATGTTGCAGTAGTCCAGAGGGGAGATAACAAGAGAGTGAATGAGCGTTTTAGTGGCGTCTGCTGTTAAAAAGGGTCTGATGCGAGCAATGTTATGGAGATGAAAGCGACAGTGATAGGGTGCTGATGTGGGGGTTGAAGGAGAGAGAGGAGTCCAGGATGACGCCCAGACAGTGGGTTGGGGTGGAGGAGGAGATGATGGAGTCGCCAATAGTAATAGAGATAGTAGGGGTAGAGGGGACATATGAAGGAGGGAAGACTACGATTTCCGTTTTGTCCATGTTAAGCTTCAGAAAACGCTTGGACATCCTTGAGGGGATGGGCGAGAGGCAATCTGACACAGAAGTTCAGGGGAGGAGAGATAGATTTGAGTGTTGTCGGCATAGAGGTGGTAGCAAAAGCCAAAGGAGCTGATGAGGTCACCCAGAGAGGAGGTGTAGAGTGAGAACAGAAGGGGACCAAGAACTGAGCCCTGGGGGACACCAACGGGAAGAGGAGTAGTAGGGGAGGAGGAGCTAGGGGTTGCTACAGAGAAGGAGCGGTCCGAGAGATAGGAGGAGAACCAGGAGTGGACAGTGCCAGAGAGGCCAAGGGAGCGAAGGGTGTGCAGCAGGAGAGGGTGATCAACGGTAGCAAAGGCTGCCGATAGATCCAGGAGGATGAGCAGGGAGAAGTGGCCCTTTGATTTGGCAGAAAGGAGATAATTTGTGACCTTAGGCAGTTTCAGTGGAGTGCAGGGGGCAGAACCCAGATTGGAGGGGGTCCAGGATGGTGTGGTCAGCGAGGTAGACGATTAGACGCTTGTAAACAAGCCGTTCAAGCAACTTGGAGGCGAAGGGCAGAAGGGAGATAGGTCGGTAGTTAGAGGGTAAAGTGGGGTCAAGGTTAGGTTTTTTTTAAGGATGGGGGAGACAAGAGCGTGTTTAAAGTGGGAGAGGAAGAGGCCAGAGGAGAGGGATAAGTTAAAGAGGTGGGCAAGATGAGAGCAGGTGGAGGAAGAAAGAGACCAGAGGAGATTAGAGGGGATGGGATCAAGTGGGCACGTTAAAGGAGGGGATGACAAGTGAAGTGCCTGGATTTCTTCAGCTGAGGTAGGGATGAAGGTAGACATTGGTGGGTGACTAGGGAGGGGAGGAGATTGAGATGCAGGAGAGGTGATGGTAGAGGAGATGGAACTCCTGATGGAGTCAATCTTGGAGGTGAAGAAGGTGGCAAAGTCAGTGGCAGAAAGGGAGAGAGGGAGGGGGCGAGAAGAGAGTTGAAGGTGGCATAGAGGCGGCAGGGGTTAGACGATTGGGAGAGGATGAGGGACTTAAAGAAGGATTGTTTGGCGAGTGCGAGGGCGGAGCTAAAAGAGGAGAGTATGAACTTGAAGTGGAGAAAGTCTGCAAGGGAACGAGACTTCCTCCAGAGAGGCTCCGCAGCTCGGGAGCATTTCTTTAGGAACCGAGTGAGTGGGGAATGCCAGGGTTGTGGATTGTTGCGGTGAAGGGAGACAGAGGAGGGAGGGCACGTAGCATCAAGGTAGCATCAAGGGCAGAGGAGAGGGCATTATTGTAGAGA